>CM036768.1:1466659-1506659 GCA_020796225.1 Arion vulgaris
GTGATATATGTCTTGTCTAGTTGATATGAAAGTGATATATGTCTCGTCTAGTTGATATGAAAGTGATATCTGTCTGGGATATAACTAACATATGAGTGTGTGAAGACATATATGATATGGACATCTGATACAGAGACGGCACCTGGTCTGTTCTTGATAAACATGAAACATTTAGTGTGTCAAATATGTGTATGTGATACTGTCAGTCGTGTGGCTGTGTGTGTATGTGTCAATATCAGTGATATGTGTGTGCAAGTTAGTGATATGTATGTGCAAGTCAGTGATATGTGTGTGCAATTAAGACATATGTATGTGCAAGTTAGTGATATGTGTGTGCAATTTAGTGATATGTGTGTGCAAGTTAGCGATATGTGCGTGCAAGCTACTGATATGTGTGTGCAATTAAGACATATGTATGTGCATATTAGTGATATGTGTGTGCAAGTTAGTGATATGTGTGTGCAAGTTAGTGATATGTGCGTGCAAGCTACTGATATGTGTGTGCAATTAAGACATATGTATGTGCATATTAGTGATATGGGTGTGCAAGTTAGTGATATATATGTGCAAGTTAGTGATATGTGTGTACAAGTTAGTGATATGTGTGTACAAGTTAGTGATATGTGTGTGCAAGTTAGTGATATATGTGTGCAAGTTAGTGATATGTGTGTGTAAGTCAGTGATATGTGTGTGCAAGTTAATGATATGTGTGTGCAAGTTAGTGATATATGTGTGCACGTTAGTGATATGTGTGTGCAAGTTAGTGATATATGTGTGCAAGTTAGTGATATATGTGTGCACGTTAGTGATATGTGTGTGCAAGTTAGTGATATATGTGTGCAAGTTAGTGATATATGTGTGTGTATAAAACACAAGTGTTGGGGCACGAAATGTGTTCTCTCTGAGTCGTCATATCTGTGATGGGCAGGATGTATCTTCCTCTACCTATTGCCCAGAGCAAGTGGTTAACTATACTTCTACTTGATGTTCATGTTTACTAACGTCACTCACTGCAGCCACATCATGGATACCACACCAAGTCTGGGCCATTCATTTCAAGACTAGTGCACAGAGATATCGAAACTAGAATCCAGCAAGCCAACAACATTACATACCAACTAACCCCAATCTTGAAACACCCAGCAATTCCAGTAGAGACTAAAAGACAGATTATAAATGCAATCTTTATACCAGTACTCTGCTACCAGTGTCAAACATGGGCACTGACAAAAGAACAAGAAAGGAAAATTACCACCACCTGTGAAATGAGATGCTTGAGGAGAGCAGTAAATAAAACAAGAAGAGACCATATAAGAAATGAGGAAATTAGAAGAACAGTCGAAACATCACCTGTTGTTAGATTCATTGAAAAACAGAGACTCAAATGGTTTGGCCACTTGGTCAGAATGAACCCGAATACACCAGTTGCAAGAGCGTGCAACCTGAAAATGGAATCACCAAAAGGACGGGGCAGACCAAAGAAAGATGGATTGATGGAGTTACAGACATCTTAAAACTCCCCAATATAACAGCATATCAAGCGACCAAGCGTGCACTATCTCGGAAACCGATCATCAGTTAAATATGCGAGGACTAACGGCAGAAAGCAGAGAAGAAGGAAAAAAGACAAATGCGTATATCCTGTCAAGATCTGTACTAATGTTTATAATCAGTTTATCTGCTTGTATTTTAACTGAAACCAATCTTCATAATCTGACCAACACATCGTTCCGTACATAGACACGACCTTGAACATGCTCGAAGTGTTGTTGGTTAGTGCTGGCGTACGTGCAGTATTGAACAAATACACAATCTCATACTAAACTCGGAAGGTCGATGTAAACGAGGTCGAATCATTTCTTCATTAGAAAAGTCAAAGTTAACATTTGTCTGACATCGTGTATCTTATATATGACAGTTTGTGTACACAAATGACGTGGACGATGTGACTGTTGTATAGAAACCTAATGTTAACTAATAATAAGCGCTGACGTCAGAGTTTCCGCTCAACGGAAGAAATTCTCAAACAATAAATTCGGGAATCCTTAGAGATTTCTATATTTGTACTCATCAATGAACTGACGTGTACGCCATATTGAGACAGAAATATCGAATATCTGTTGTAAATAGCTAGTTATGCACGGACAATCGGGTCGGGTACAGACAATCGGATCTCTACAGACAATCGGATCTAGTACAGACAATCGATCTCTACAGGCAATCAGGATCTCGTACAGACAATCGGATCTCGACAGACAATCGGTCTGTACAGACAATCGGATCTCGTACAGACAATCGGGTCTCGTACAGATAATCGGGTCTCGTACAGACAATCGGATCTCGTACAGACAATCGGGTCTCGTACAGACAATCGGGTCTCGTACAGACAATCGGATCTCGTACAGACAATCGGTCTGTACAGACAATCGGACTCGTACAGACAATCGGATCTCGTACATGACAATCGGTCTCAGTACAGACAATCGGATCTACAGACAATCGGATCTCGTACAGACAATCAGGTCTAGTACAGACAATCGGATCTCGTACAGACAATCGGATCTCGTACAGACAATCAGATCTCGTACAGACAATCGGATCTACTACACACAATCAGATCTAGTACAAACAATCGGGTCTCGTACAGACAATCGGGTCTAGTACAGACAATCGGGTCTTGTACAGACAATCGGGTCTCGTACAGACAATCGGGTCTCGTACAGACAATCGGGCCTCGTACAGACAATCGGATCTCGTAAAGACAATCGGGTCAAGTACAGACAATCGGGTCAAGTACAGACAATCGGATCTCGTACAGACAATCGGATCTCGTACAGACAATCGGGTCTCGTACAGACAATCGGATCTCGTACAGACAATTGGGTCTCGTACAGACAATCGGATCTCGTACAGACAATCGGGTCAAGTACAGACAATCGGATCTAGTACAGACAATCGGGTCAAGTACAGACAATCGGGTCTTGTACAGACAATCGGATCTCGTACAGACAATCGGATCTAGTACAGACAATCGGGTCAAGTACAGACAATCGGGTCTTGTACAGACAATC
Organism: Arion vulgaris; assembly: GCA_020796225.1. Lineage (NCBI taxonomy): Eukaryota > Metazoa > Mollusca > Gastropoda > Stylommatophora > Arionidae > Arion > Arion vulgaris. The sequence goes on from CM036768.1 coordinate 1,469,731, forward strand.
GGATCTCGTACAGACAATCGGATCTAGTACAGACAATCGGGTCAAGTACAGACAATCGGGTCTTGTACAGACAATCGGATCTCGTACAGACAATCGGATCTAGTACAGACAATCGGGTCAAGTACAGACAATCGGATCTCGTACAGACAATCGGATCTCGTACAGACAATCGGATCTCGTACAGACAATCGGGTCTAGTACAGACAATCGGGTCTTGTACAGACAATCGGGTCAAGTACAGACAATCGGGTCTCGTACAGACAATTGGGTCTCGTACAGACAATCGGGTCAAGTACAGACAATCGGATCTCGTACAGACAATCGGATCTCGTACAGACAATCGGATCTCGTACAGACAATCGGATCTCGTACAGACAATCGGATCTCGTACAGACAATCGGATCTCGTACAGACAATCGGATCTCGTACAGACAATCGGATCTCGTACAGACAATCGGATCTAGTACAGACAATCGGATCTCGTACAGATAATCGGATCTAGTACAGACAATCGGATCTCGTACAGATAATCGGATCTAGTACAGACAATGCGTTCCGAAGGTTGTGAGAATGAATTCGAACCGCGTCGTTCTATTTACAAGCGCATTCCCCAAAGCGACCCATGGATTGTTGTCGAGCTACGGAGTTCGCGCTTGTGCAATACTCTCAGCAGGTGGCGGGCCACTTCCGTGGAGAGGAACCGAGCTTTATGGGGTAAAACTCGGTGGAATGAAGTCAATCCTTTGGCTTTATATATTATGTACGAGCATAACAGACATTTCATATGTACAGGCATAGACAGACATTTCATATGTACGGCCTTAACAGACATTTCATATGTACGGCATAGACAGACATTTCATATGTACGGCATAGACAGACATTTCATATGTACGGCATAGACAGACATTTCATATGTACGGCATAGACAGACATTTCATATGTACGGCATAGACAGACATTTCATATGACACGTAAATCACATACAATTACTGACATAACACGCGCACACACACACGTACGCGCGCACACACACACACGATTGGAAAATGACATTTGATGTAGAGATGCAATCTGATGTGAATATGTGAATTTCAACACTACCATTATGTAAAGTATTAACCTACCATTATTAAAGTTGTATGTAAGACTACCATTATGTAAAGTTGTATGTAACACTACCATTATGTAAAGTTGTATGTAACCTACGCTATGTAAAGTTGTATGTAACACTACCATATGTAAAGTTGTATGTAAGACTACCTTATGTAAAAGTTGTATGTAGACTACCATTATGTAAAGTTGTATGTAAACTACCATTATGTAAAGTTGTATGTAAGACTACCATTATGTAAAGTTGTATGTAACACTACCGTTATGTAAAGTTGTATGTAACACTACCATTATGTAAAGTTGTATGTAACACTACCATTATGTAAAGTTGTATGTAACACTACCATTATGTAAAGTTGTATGTAACCTACCAGTATGTAAGTTGTATGTAACACTACCATTATGTAAAGTTGTATGTAAGACTACCGTTATGTAAAGTTGTATGTAAGACTACCATTATGTAAAGTTGTATGTAAGACTACCATTATGTAAAGTTGTATGTAAGACTACCATTATGTAAAGTTGTATGTAAGACTACCATTATGTAAAGTTGTATGTAAGACTACCATTATGTAAAGTTGTATGTAACACTACCATTATGTAAAGTTGTATGTAACACTACCATTATGTAAAGTTGTATGTAAGACTACCATTATGTAAAGTTGTATGTAAGACTACCATTATGTAAAGTTGTATGTAAGACTACCATTATGTAAAGGTTAGTACACTACCAGTATGTAAAGTTGTATGTAAACTACCATTATGAAAGTTGTAGAACATACCATATGTAAGTTGTATATAAACATACATTAGAAAAAAGTTGTATGTAATGACTACCAATGGTTGTAAAACAATGGTTGTAAGGAATCCCAGTTATGTAAGAAGTTGTATGTACACTACCGGTAGTAAGATGGTTGTAAGACATCGGTTATGTAAAGTTGATGTAAGACTACCATTATGTAAATGGGTAGTAAGACTACCATTATGAAATTGTAGTAAGACTACCGATTATGTAAGAAATTGATGTACAGACATCCATTATGTACAATGTTCGTAAACACCATTACTGAAAGTTGTATGCAACGGCTACGCATTATGTAAGAGTTGTAGTAAACTACGGCATATGAAGTCTGTAAGACAACGTCTATGAAATGTTGTATAACATACCATTATGTAAAGTGTAGTACAGACAATCGATCTATGTACAAGTCGTAGTACAGACACCGGCTTATGTAAATGTTGTACAGACAACATCTAGCAATGGTTCGTAAGACTACCGATTAGTAGAAGTCGATTGAAGACAATCGCATAAATGTAAAGTTGTAATGGTAAGACGACAATCGTTAATCGAAAGTTGTATGATAACACTACCATTATGTAAGCTGGTCAATGTAAGACATCGGTATGTAAAGTTGTAGTAACACTACCATATGTAAAGCATCGATCTTGTAAGACACGCAGTTAGAAATGCTTGTAAGACTCTACCATTAGTAAAGTTGTATGAACGACTACAGTAATCGTAAAGTGGATAAGTACAACATGGTCAGTATGGAAGTATGATGTAAGACAATCGAACAACAATGGTAAGTTGCAATGTAAGATACTTGCGTTATTGTAAATTGTATGTAACCTACCATTATGTAAAGTTGTATGTAAACTACCGTTTTGTAGAGAGTTGTTTGTAAACTGAGCGCATTATAGAAAGTTGTATGTAAACTCGTTAATGTAAGTTTATCCTAAGCTACTATTATGTAAGGATAGTAAGACTACCATTATGTACAGAAGCTTTTATGTAACCTACCATTATTAAAGTTGTATGTAACAGACACTTTATGTAACAAAGTTGTATGTAGACATACCATTATGTAAGTTGTATGTAAGACTACTTATATGTAGTGCATGACAGACTTTACATTATGTAAAGTGTATGAATACATTACCATATGTAAAGTTGTATGCAACATTTCCTATGTAGCATAAGCTTATATGACTAATCACTACAATTATGTATAAGTGATGTCAACACACCGATTGAAAGTTTATGTAGAGACTAATTATGTAAAGTATGTATTACACTACCGTTATGTAAAGTTGTATGTAACACTACCATTATGTAAAGTTGTATGTAAGACTACCATTATGTAAAGTTGTATGTAACACTACCGTTATGTAAAGTTGTATGTAAGACTACCATTATGTAAAGTTGTATGTAAGACTACCATTATGTAAAGTTGTATACATAACGTATGAAGTGCTACCTACCTATGTAAAGTTGTATGTAAGACTACCATTATGTAAAGTTGTATGTAACACTACCATTATGTAAAGTTGTATGTAAGACTACCGTTATGTAAAGTTGTATGTAAGACTACCATTATGTAAAGTTGTATGTAAGACTACCATTATGTAAAGTTGTATGTAAACTACCGTATGTAAAGTTGTATGTAAGACTACCATTATGTAAAGTTGTATGTAACACTACCATTATGTAAAGTTGTATGTAAGACTACCATTATGTAAAGTTGTATGTAACACTACCATTATGTAAAGTTGTATGTAACACTACCGCTATGTAAAGTTGTATGTAACACTACCATTATGTAAAGTTGTATGTAAGACTACCATTATGTAAAGTTGTATGTAACACTACCGTTATGTAAAGTTGTATGTAACACTACCATTATGTAAAGTTGTATGTAAGACTACCATTATGTAAAGTTGTATGTAAGACTACCATTATGTAAAGTTGTATGTAACCTACCTTATGTAAAGTTGTATGTAACACTACCATTATGTAAAGTTGTATGTAAGACTACCATTATGTAAAGTTGTATGTAACACTACCATTATGTAAAGTTGTATGTAACACTACCATTATGTAAAGTTGTATGTAAGACTACCTTTATGTAAAGTTGTATGTAAGACTACCATTATGTAAAGTTGTATGTAACACTACCGTTATGTAAAGTTGTATGTAACACTACCATTATGTAAAGTTGTATGTAACACTACCATTATGTAAAGTTGTATGTAAACTACCGTTATGTAAAGTTGTATGTAACACTACCTTATGTAAAGTTGTATGTAACACTACCGTTATGTAAAGTTGTATGTAACACTACCATTATGTAAAGTTGTATGTAACACTACCGTTATGTAAAGTTGTATGTAACACTACCATTATGTAAAGTTGTATGTAAACTACCATTATGTAAAGTTGTATGTAACACTACCATTATGTAAAGTTGTATGTAACACTACCGTTATGTAAAGTTGTATGTAACACTACCATTATGTAAAGTTGTATGTAACACTACCATTATGTAAAGTTGTATGTAAGACTACCGTTATGTAAAGTTGTATGTAACACTACCATTATGTAAAGTTGTATGTAAACTACCTTATGTAAAGTTGTATGTAACACTACCATTATGTAAAGTTGTATGTAAACTACCATTATGTAAAGTTGTATGTAACACTACCATTATGTAAAGTTGTATGTAAGACTACCATTATGTAAAGTTGTATGTAAGACTACCATTATGTAAAGTTGTATGTAAGACTACCATTATGTAAAGTTGTATGTAACCTACCATTATGTAAAGTTGTATGTAACACTACCATTATGTAAAGTTGTATGTAAACTACCATTATGTAAAGTTGTATGTAAGACTACCATTATGTAAAGTTGTATGTAACACTACCATTATGTAAAGTTGTATGTAAGACTACCGTTATGTAAAGTTGTATGTAACACTACCATTATGTAAAGTTGTATGTAAACTACCATTATGTAAAGTTGTATGTAAACTACCATTATGTAAAGTTGTATGTAAGACTACCATTATGTAAAGTTGTATGTAACACTACCGTTATGTAAAGTTGTATGTAAGACTACCATTATGTAAAGTTGTATGTAACACTACCATTATGTAAAGTTGTATGTAAACTACCGTTATGTAAAGTTGTATGTAACACTACCATTATGTAAAGTTGTATGTAACACTACCGTTATGTAAAGTTGTATGTAAGACTACCATTATGTAAAGTTGTATGTAAGACTACCATTATGTAAAGTTGTATGTAAGACTACCGTTATGTAAAGTTGTATGTAACACTACCGCTATGTAAAGTTGTATGTAACACTACCATTATGTAAAGTTGTATGTAACACTACCATTATGTAAAGTTGTATGTAAACTACCGTTATGTAAAGTTGTATGTAACACTACCATTATGTAAAGTTGTATGTAAGACTACCTTTATGTAAAGTTGTATGTAAGACTACCATTATGTAAAGTTGTATGTAAGACTACCGTTATGTAAAGTTGTATGTAACACTACCATTATGTAAAGTTGTATGTAACATACTTACGCTATTATCTTATAAAGTTGTATGTAACACTACCGTTATAGTGTAAAAAGTTGTATGTAACACTACCTATGTAAAGTTGTATGTAACACTACCATTATGTAAAGTTGTATGTAAGACTACCATTATGTAAAGTTGTATGTAACACTACCATTATGTAAAGTTGTATGTAACACTACCATTATGTAAAGTTGTATGTAAGACTACCATTATGTAAAGTTGTATGTAACACTACCATTATGTAAAGTTGTATGTAACACTACCTTTATGTAAAGTTGTATGTAAGACTACCATTATGTAAAGTTGTATGTAACACTACCATTATGTAAAGTTGTATGTAAGACTACCGTTATGTAAAGTTGTATGTAAGACTACCATTATGTAAAGTTGTATGTAACACTACCGCTATGTAAAGTTGTATGTAACACTACCATTATGTAAAGTTGTATGTAAGACTACCTTTATGTAAAGTTGTATGTAACACTACCATTATGTAAAGTTGTATGTAACACTACCATTATGTAAAGTTGTATGTAAGACTACCATTATGTAAAGTTGTATGTAACACTACCATTATGTAAAGTTGTATGTAACCTACCTTATGTAAAGTTGTATGTAACACTACCTTATGTAAAGTTGTATGTAACACTACCATTATGTAAAGTTGTATGTAAGACTACCATTATGTAAAGTTGTATGTAACACTACCGCTATGTAAAGTTGTATGTAACACTACCGTTATGTAAAGTTGTATGTAACACTACCATTATGTAAAGTTGTATGTAAGACTACCTTTATGTAAAGTTGTATGTAACACTACCATTATGTAAAGTTGTATGTAAGACTACCTTTATGTAAAGTTGTATGTAAGACTACCATTATGTAAAGTTGTATGTAACACTACCATTATGTAAAGTTGTATGTAACACTACCATTATGTAAAGTTGTATGTAAGACTACCGTTATGTAAAGTTGTATGTAACACTACCATTATGTAAAGTTGTATGTAACACTACCTTTATGTAAAGTTGTATGTAACACTACCATTATGTAAAGTTGTATGTAAACTACCATTATGTAAAGTTGTATGTAACACTACCGTTATGTAAAGTTGTATGTAAGACTACCATTATGTAAAGTTGTATGTAACACTACCATTATGTAAAGTTGTATGTAAACTACCATTATGTAAAGTTGTATGTAAGACTACCATTATGTAAAGTTGTACAGAAAATGATATCTGAATCTGCCACAGTCTAAACAAAGACACAAAAGAAGAAAAAATAAGACATATCACTAAAACAATTGATCTTACCTTCACTGTGTGACTCGCTCGTTGTCTGTGTGTCTGTGTTCCTCCCACTTGTCATATGAAATCTGATATGAAGTTTAGGAGAGTATAAACCTTGCCATCTTCTAGAACAAACAGTCTGGGGTTTTAACTGAAAGCAATTCTAACTTCCAGAATAAATAGTTTCGTTAGGAAGTGAAAATGAAGTACAAGGTCAAATGTTTATAGCCCAGCCCAACGTCTGGTGATCACTTTCACTTTCTGTTGGGGGAAACCCCGTTTCTGTTGGCAGAAAAACTAAGAATAGCCTAGTATGTCATTTTGGTATCATTTTCTTTCTTATATTGTTGTTTGTATTTCTCTCTCTTGTATTGTTGTTGTATTTCTCTCTTGTATTGTTGTTGTATTTCTCTTATTGTATTTTGTTGTATTTCCTTTCTTGTATGTTGTATTTCTCTCTTGTATTGTTGTTGTCATTTCTCTCTTGTATTGTTGTATTTCTCTCTGTGTTTATTGTTGTGTATTCTCTCTTGTATTTGTTGTATTCTCTCTTGTATTGTTGTATTTCTCTCTTGTATTGTTGTTGTATTTCTCTCTTGTATTGTTGTTGTATTTCTCTTTGTATTTTGTTGTATTTCTCTGTATTGTATTGTTGTATTTCTCTCTTGTATTGTTGTTGATTTCTCTCTTGTGTATCTTGTATGTTGTATTTCTCTCTATTTTTGTATTTCCTTGTATGGTTGCATCTCTTGTATTGTTGTATTTCTCTCTTGTATTGTTGTATTTCTCTCTTATATTGTTGTATTTCTCTCTTGTATGGTTGCATTTCTCTCTTGTGATGTATTTCTCTCTTGTATTATTGTTGTATTTCTCTCTTGTATTGTTGTATTTCTCTCTTTATTTTGTTGATTTCTCTCTTGTATTGTTGTTTGATTTCTCTCTTGTATTTTGTTGTATTTCTCTCTTGTATTGTTGTTGCATTTCTCTCTTGTATTTGTTGATTTCTCTCTTGTATTGTTGTTGCATTTCTCTCTTGTATTGTTGTATTTCTCTCTTGTATTGTTGATTTCTCTCTGATTTTGTTGTATTTCTCTTGTATTGTTGTTGCATTCTCTCTTGTATTTTGTTGTATTTCTCTCTTGATTGTTGTTGTATTTCTCTCTTGTATTGTTGTATTTCTCTCTTGTATGGTTGTATTTCTCTCTTGTATTGTTGCATTTCTCTTTGTATTGTTGTATTTCTCTCTCTTATTTTGTTGATTTCTCTTGTATTGTTGTTGTATTTCTCTCTGTATTTTGTTGTATTTCTTCTTGTATGTTGTATTTCCTTGATGTGTTGATTTCTCTCATTGTATTGTTGTATTTCTCTCTTGTATTGTTGTTGCATTTCTCTCTTGTATTGTTGTTGTATTTCTCTCTTGTATTGTTGTATTTCTCTCTTGTATGTTGTTGCATTTCTCTCTTTGTATTGTTGTTGCATTTCTCTCTGATATTGTTGTTCATTTCTCTCTTGTATTGTTGTTGTATTTCTTTTGTATTGTTGTTGTATTTCTCTTTGTATTTTGTTGTATTTCTCTCTTGTATTGTTGTTGTATTTCTCTCTGGTATTGTTGTTGTATTTCTCTATTGTATTGTTGTTGCATTTCTCTCGTATTGTTGTATTTGATTTGTTGTATTTCTCTCTTGTATTGTTGTTGCATTTCTCTCTTGTATTGTTGTATTTCTCTCTTGTATTGTTGTATTTCTCTCTTGTATTGTTGTATTTCTCTCTGTATATTTGTTGTATTTCTCTCTTGTATTGTTGTATTTCTCTCTTATATTATTGTTGCATTTCTCTTTGTATTGTTTTGTATTGTTTCTCTCTTTATATTGTTGATTTCTCTTGCATTTTGTTGTATTTCTCTCTTGTATTGTGTTGTTTTCATTGTTCTGTATTTGTATTGTTGTATTTCTCTCTGTATTGTTGATTTCTCTTGATTTTGTTGCATTTCTCTCTTGTATTTGTTGCATTTCTCTCTTGTATTGTTGATTTTCTTGTATTTTGTTGATTCTTGTATTGTATTTTGTTGTATTTCTCTCTGTATTGTTGTATTTCTCTTTGATTGTTGATTTCTCTCTTGTATTGTTGCATTTCTCTCTGTATTGTTGTATTTCTCTGTATTGTTGTTGTATTTCTCTTGATTGTTGTATTCTTTATTGTTGTCATTTCTCTCTTGTATTGTTGTTGCATTTCTCTTATTGTTGTATTTTCTCTTGTATTGTTGTATTTCTCTCTTGTATTGTTGTTTGTATTTTCTCTGTATTGTTGTTGATTTTCTCTGTATGTGTTTTGTATTCTTCTCTTGATTATTGTTGATTCTCTTGTATTGTCTTCTGATTTCTTGTATTGTTGTATTTCTCTCTGTATTGTTGTATTTCTCTCTTGTATTGTTGTATTTCTCTCTTGTATTGTTGTTGTATTTCTCTCTTGTATTGTTGTTGCATTTTTCTCTTTGTTGTATTTGTATTGTTGTATTTCTCTCTTGTATTGTTGTATTTTCTCTGATTGTTGTATTTCTTTGTATTTTGCTCTCTTGTATTGTTGTATTTCTCTCTTGTATTGTTGTTGATTTCTCTCTTTGTATTGTTGCATTTCTCTCTTGTATTTGTTGTATTTCTCTCTTGTATTGTTGTTGATTTCTCTCTTATTGTTGTATTTCTCTCTTGTATTGTTGTTGCATTTCTCTCTGGTATTGTTGTTGCATTTCTCTCTTGTATTGTTGTTGTATTTTCTCTGTATTGTTGTATTGATTGTTGATTTCTCTCTTGTATTTTGTTGTATTTCTCTCTTGTATTGTTGTATTTCTCTCTGGTATTGTTTGTATTTCTCTGCATTGTTTATTTGTTGTGTACTTGATTGTTTCTCTCTTGTATTGTTTTTGCATTTCTCTCTTGTATTGTTGTTGCATTTCTCCTTATTGTTGTATTTCTCTCTTGTATTGTTGCATTTCTCTCTGTATTGTTGTTATTTCTCTCTTGTATTGTTTGTATTTCTCTCTTGTATTGTTGTATTTCTCTCTTGATATTGTTGTATTTCTCTCTTGTATTGTTGTTGCATTTCTCTCTTGTATTATTGTTGATTTCTCTTGTGTATTTTATGTTGTATTTCTCTCTTGTATTGTTGTATTTCTTGTTTGTATTTGTTGTATTTCTCTCTTGTATTGTTGTTGATTTCTCTTGTATTGTTGTTGTATTTCTCTTTGTATTGTTGTTGATTTCTCTCTTATTATTGTTGTATTTCTCTGTATTATTGTTGCATTTCTCTCTGTATTTTGTTGATTTCTCTGTTATATTGTTGTATTTCTCTCTTGTATTGTTGTTCATTTTCTCTTGTATTGTTGTAGCAAGAAATTGCATCATCAGATGTTAATATGTAAGACATCTAGATTGTGCATTTACAATTAAAAATATTGTAATGCATTTTCCATCTTGTATGTTGTAATCATGACTATTAATAAATTAGAAGAATCTCCTTGAACTAAATGTACAGAAAATTCTACGTACATGGACAGTAAATAAAGTGAACACTATTCCTAGCTAATGTAAGAGAATTGTATACAACATACTACTTAACCAGACCAGCTATTACACACACACACAGAACAGCTTACACACAAACACACACACATGACCAGCTAACACAAAACACACACACATGACCAGCTTAAACGACAGCTAACACAACACTACACATGACATGCTAACACACAAACACACACACAGACCAGCTAACACACAAACACCACAGCCAGTTACAAATCACCAAGACATAGATAAATAAGTAGATTCCATCAGTGTTGCATTTTCTCTTTCTCCCCCACTCTGTCCTCCTTCCCCGATCTCATCAATCAAATAACCAATAGTAACTAAGCCAGGCAGCTGGCTGCTAATGAACAGCACATATAACGTAACTCTCTATTAAACTGATGTCTATCATGAATTAACACAAGTTCCTCACAGACTAAAAATATCATGATATAAAATCTAGTGCTATTGAAATCCACATTGTCCACTAAATAGTTGTTAGCAATTAACAATCATCGGCCCCTATAGCTGGATGTCCATGTGGGGGGACAACCAGCAGAAATGTCGTAGAGAATATTGCTGCCCTTTCTGACTTCCTTCCATGCCAGTGAGCTCAATTTGATCTTGTTATGGGAATGGAATTTGGTTTTGGCTTGACTGAACATCCATGGTTATCATTCTTGTCTCGCGCTTGTTGAAGCAAAGATTTCATCAGACAAGACAACACTGACAGCATATTGGGTGTGTTCGCTTTCCCACACCTCTACCTCACATAACTACAGCTTACCAAGTCACATCTCTCCAGCCCCTACCAGTGTGTTCACTTTCCCACACCTTACCCTACCAGTGTGTTCACTTTCCCACACCTTACCCTACCAGTGTGTTCACTTTCCCACACCTCACCCTCACATAACTACAGCTTACCAAGTCACATCTCTCCAGCCCCTACCAGTGTGTTCACTTTCCCACCCTCACATAACTACAGCTTACCAAGTCACACCCTCCAGCCCCTACAAACATCAATCTAATAATCATCATTATTTCTGTCTTCGTTCACTTCTCTACTTCATCTTGATCTTCTCCTTCTTCTTTTTCTGTAACTACCACAAGTTTGATGTTACTGAACTGTTTAATCTGTTCACTTTTCATCACATTTTTGTTCACACAATTTTCTACTTGTTCATCTTTCATACATGTTTATTGTCTCATTTATGTTCTTTTATTTGTCATCCAATTCTTGTTCTCATCCGTCTCATCTTTTATAACTTTCTCAACATTGTAAAGTTTTATCTCTGGCTACTAGTGGCGTATTCTCCCCGTGTGCTAGGTGCGCGGCCACACTGTGCTAAGCTAGAATGAAAATAAAAATAAAGTAATTATTCTGTTAAGTATTCACAGCAATATTTATTATAAAATATTTATAGAGAGGCTATTACTATCTGTCTATTGTCGAATTGAAGCGGCCGCGCAGCCTGTCAGTCTCTATGTACGGTTTATTAACGACACACGCATGTAGATACTTAGGTTAGAAGTTACGACCCTTGTCGGCGCATGTCTTCCAAAATCGCTCGGTAGTTTCCGTCTTAACGCCAGCTGATCTTCGTAGATTAACGCTAACTAGAAAGTCTTGTAAAGCGGATGAGGGGACAGATTGGTGGACATGTTGGGGTTTTACACAGAGAAAGCGTGCTGGGAAAATTCAGCACTAACAATTCAAGGGTTTGGTGGAAGAAGGGCCTAACCTACATTTTACAAATTGTGAGAAAAAAGTTATTATTTCAAAATGAAATCAGTTTAGTTTTTTGTTGTTGTTGTTGTTGTTTTTGTTGTTGTTGTTGTTGTTGGTATTTATATTGATCATTATCTTTTCTTTCCTTTTTTATCTCAGTTTCTTCCTCTTTTTTTCTTATCATTATCTTTTCTTTCCTTTTTTATCCCAGTTTCTTCCTCTTTTTTCTTATCATTGTCTTTTCTTTCCTTTTTTATCTCAGTTTCTTCCTCTTTTTTTTCTTATCATTATCTTTCTTTCCTTTTTATCCCAGTTTCTTCCTCTTTTTTCTTATCATTATCTTTTCTTTCCTTTTTTATCTCAGTTTCTTCCTCTTTTTTTTCTTATCATTATCTTTTCTTTCCTTTTTTATCTCAGTTTCTTCCTCTTTTTTTTCTTATCATTATCTTTTCTTTCCTTTTTATCCAGTTTCTTCCTCTTTTTTCTTATCATTATCTTTTCTTTCCTTTTTTATCTCAGTTTCTTCCTCTTTTTTTTCTTATCATTATCTTTTCTTTCCTTTTTATCCAGTTTCTTCCTCTTTTTTCTTATCATTATCTTTTCTTTCCTTTTTATCTCAGTTTCTTCCTCTTTTTTCTTATCATTATCTTTTCTTTCCTTTTTATCTCAGTTTCTTCCTCTTTTTTCTTATCATTGTCTTTTCTTTCCTTTTTATCTCAGTTTCTTCCTCTTTTTTCTTATCATTGTCTTTTCTTTCCTTTTTATCTCAGTTTCTTCCTCTTTTTTCTTATCATTGTCTTTTCTTTCCTTTTTATCCCAGTTTCTTCCTCTTTTTCTTATCATTGTCTTTTCTTTCCTTTTTATCTCAGTTTCTTCCTCTTTTTTCTTATCATTGTCTTTTCTTTCCTTTTTATCTCAGTTTCTTCCTCTTTTTTCTTATCATTGTCTTTTCTTTCCTTTTTATCTCAGTTTCTTCCTCTTTTTCTTAATTTGTCTTTTCTTCTTTTATCTCACTTCCTTTTTTTTTCATTGTTTTTCTTTCCTTTATCTCAGTTTCTTTTTCTTATCATTGTCTTTTCTTTCCTTTTTATCTCAGTTTCTTCTCTCTTTTTTCTTATCATTTCTTTTTCTTTCCTTTTTATCTCAGTTTCTTCCTCTTTTTTCTTATCATTGTCTTTTCTTTCCTTTTTATCTCAGTTTCTTCCTCTTTTTTCTTATCATTATCTTTTCTTTCCTTTTTATCCAGTTTCTTCCTCTTTTTTCTTATCATTGTCTTTTCTTTCCTTTTTTATCTCAGTTTCTTCCTCTTTCTTAATGCTAGTTTTCTTTCTTAATCTGTTTGTGATGTTAGATTTATCAATAAGTAGATAGTTAACAAATATTTGGGTAATTTCGGACATCTATTGTTCCCTGTTGACTTATTTACCACATACATTGCTCCCTTGCTCTTCCTGATGGATCACTCATCATCATCAGGTGCCGTGTACACATCGAAGGTTGGCTGCAATGAATCTCCAAAAAGGGGGAGGACTAGGGGAAAAACTTGGTAAATATCGAAACACTTAAAAAAAAAAGTACTATAGTTTTACAAAATACGAAACAGTGACGATAAACAGCAACGTTTCGACCAAAAGGCTTTATCAAGCATACGTCACAACAGGAGTGACGAATTTGTAAGTGTTCTCTGAAATTCGTCACTCCTGTTGTGTCGTTTGCTTGATAAAGGCCTTTGGGTCGAAACGTTGCTGTTTATCGTCACTGTTTCTGTATTTTGTAAAACTATAGTACTTGTTTGTATGTGTTTCGCTAATGAATTCCAGCATCCTCTGACTTCGCCTTGGTGTTGCACACTGCCAGACTGTAACCTGTCCATTTCTAAAAATTTCCCTCCCACTTATCTCAGAAATTTTAAATTTTATAGACTTTCAGAAAGCGTTTGATAGTCTTCATCGTTCTACTCTCTGGGAGATTCTTAAGACCTATGGCTTCCAGGAAAAGTACATCAATATTATAAAAGCCTTCTATTCTGAAGCATCCTGCTGTGTAAGAACAGATGCAGGAAACTCAGACTGGTTCACAGTCAATTCGGGTGTGAAGCAGGGCTGCGTGATGTCACCTATGCTTTTGGGATAGCTATAGACTGGATCATGCGCAAATGCACCCAAGATGATCAACTAGGCATCAAATGGCTTAATAACAGCAGACTATTTGATCTTGACTTTGCGATGACGTGGCCATATTGAATTCAACTACACAAGCAACCCACAAACTAACGAGCAATCTTTGCACACTTGCAGAACAGGTTGGTCTCCAGATCAATTCTGCCAAGACCAAAATTATGGACCTCACAAACTCGACAGACAACATCGTAATAAATGGCCAAACACTGGAGAAAGTTGAACATTTTACATATTTGGGTAGTAAAGTGTCAAACAAGTTAGACACGATGAAAGAAATAAACTCTCGTATTGCTATAGCAGCTAGTGCCTTCACTAAATTAACGAATATCTGGCAATCTCAAGACCTTAGTATATGCACAAAAGTTAAATTATTTAGGTCATGTGTGATTCCTGTACTGACCTACGGTTGTGAAAGTTGGAAATCAACAAAGAAAATTGATAAGAAACTGGACAGCTTTGAGAATAAATGTCTACGAAAATTATTAAAAGTAAAATGGAGTGATTTCGTTTCTAACAACACAGTGAGAGATAGAACACACCAACAACCCATATCAAATATTATAAGGAAACGACGGTGGAAATATTTAGGTCATGTGCTTAGATCAGACGAAAAGAGACTAAATCGACAAGTCCTTATGTGGTCACCAGTTGGGAAAAGAAAACGTGGAAGACCAAAGACCACTCTTCGAAGAACCATCCAACAAGAAAGTAAACTATTGGGATGTAAAACCATACAAGATCTGCAACTGCTAGCAAAGAACCGTATCACATGGAGATCTAAAACCTCTGCCCTATGTGCCGCCTTTGGCACGAAAGGAACAAACTAACTTATCTCACTGTCTTTCTCTTGCTCTTCCCCCCTCAACTTTCCCCTCTAGTAAATGTTTTATCATGGTGTCATATCTTTTAATGTGCCCACAATACTTTACTTGTCTGAATTTTATTTCTCTTAATACTTGTTTCTTCATGCCTAGTTTTCCTTAAACTTGTTTATTTGTCTGTTTTTCTGTCCATGAAACTCTGCCTATTCTTCTATATATCCACATCTCAAATGCATCAATTCTGTCTTCTAACTGTTTGTTCATTGTCCATGTTTCGAGCCATACATTAATATAGGATATATATAGCATTTGATCATTCTCATTTTTAGCCTGTTTGTAATTTGTTTGGATGTCAGTAACTTTCTCATACTATTGAAATTATCCTTGGCCATTCCTATTCTCTTTTAAATTTCTGTTATACATCTGCCATCATCTATTATCATCTGACCAAGATATAAGAAGCTTTTACTGATGTAGTAGTTCTCCATGTATTTTTATATTCATTTTAGGTTTTTCCATTTCCTTGGGTCACTAGGACTGCTGATTCACTGAGTGCTAGATTGACAAAGACCATGACCCACGAGAGCAGATTTTACGTTGAAAACGCATGGAGATGATAGTTTGATGGTTAGCAGGGGGAGTGTCATGTTCATTCCTCGACAGATATGTTGAATGTGATTGGTCGATAATTTATCGGAAATTGTGCTGAATTGCTGAACATGATTGGTTGTTGCATAGAGACATGATTCCTATTGGTCATTGCTTGAAAGTGACAGATTTCAGTGAAGTCACAGAGAATGCTAGAAAAGAACAGTGGTACCAGAGTTTTCATAAATCTGGCAAGACAGGGGGGACAACAATTAACGATATTTATTAAATGTGTTACTTCTCGTTACCATGACAATGTTGGATTTGTAAACTAAGAAAATTGGAATTTAAGACAGATTGTGTGGATTTAGAATGTGTAGCGACAGCAGTAAGTGTTTGTTGTATGTTGTATGTTGTAGAAACATATATGTGTAGTGGTTGTGGCAAATGTTAGTTGTATGTTGTAGAAACATATATGTGTTGTGGCAATAGTTGTATGTTGTCTGTAAGATAATAGTTTCTACATAGTTTTACCGCCCGTCTGCCCAGCGTGTTCGTAGCGCGTTGGACTACGGGTGACTAGCACTGGGATTAGCACTGAGACTAGTACTGAGACTAGTACTGAGACTAGCACTGAGACTAGCACTGAGAATGAATTTGCTTATTTTTCTTCTTCTTTTCTGTAAACATGATTTGCCTTCCAGCGTCAGGATAAGAAATTTCTAGAACGGGTTTTGTGTGCGATTTACAAATGTTGTCAATAACTTTACGTTGTTATAATATATTGTTCTGCGAACTGACGTCCAAACTGTGTCAGCAATCCATTATGTTATCTCTGGTAGCAGTTCTGAAATAGACAAGGTTACATTATCAATGTATTCTATAAGTTGTCACACTTAACATTACACTAATACTAGCAGACAATGTACAGATGAGTTTTTGTGTGTTAGTTATTGTTGTGTGTTAGTTATTGTTGTGTGTTAGTTATTGTTGTGTGTAGTTGTTGTGTGTAGTTGTGTGTAGTTGCTGTGTGTAGTTGTTGTGTGTTAGTTGTTGTGTGTAGTTGTTGTGTGTAGCTGTTGTGTGTAGCTGTTGTGTGTAGCTGTTGTGTGTAGTTGTTGTGTGTAGCTGTTGTGTGTAGCTGTTGTGTGTAGCTGTTGTGTGTAGTTGTTGTGTGTAGTTGTTGTGTGTAGTTGTTGTGTGTAGTTTGTGTGCATATTCTTGCGTAAGCAATTATTGAATGAGTGTACTATTGTCTAAACTAATTGCTTTATTTTCAGGATGTTCACAGACAGTATTCAACAGAGAATCAAAACCACATTCCACGCCACTTACTTTGAGATGGTAAGTAGTAAGTTACTTTGAGATGGTGATTAGTTACTTACTTTGAGATGGTGATTAGTTACTTACTTTGAGATGGTGATTAGTTACTTACTTTGAGATGGTGATTAGTTACTTACTTTGAGATGGTGATTAGTTACTTACTTTGAGATGGTGAGTAGTTACTTACTTTGAGATGGTGATTAGTTACTTACTTTGAGATGGTGATTAGTTACTTTGAGATGGTGATTAGTTACTTACTTTGAGATGGTGATTAGTTACTTACTTTGAGATGGTGATTAGTTACTTACTTTGAGATGGTGATTAGTTACTTACTTTGAGATGGTAAGTAGTTACTTACTTTGAGATGTTGAGTAGTTACTTACTTTGAGATGGCAAGTAGTTACTTACTTTGAGATGGCAAGTAGTTACTTACTTTAAGATGGTAAGTAGTTACTTACTTTGAGATGGTGATTAGTTACTTACTTTGAGATGGTAAGTAGTTACTTACTTTGAGATGGTGATTAGTTACTTACTTTGAGATGGTGATTAGTTACTTACTTTGAGATGGTGATTAGTTACTTACTTTGAGATGGTGATTAGTTACTTACTTTGAGATGGTGATTAGTTACTTACTTTGAGATGGTGAGTAGTTACTTACTTTGAGATGGTAAGTAGTTACTTACTTTGAGATGGTTATTAGTTACTTACTTTGAGATGGCAAGTAGTTACTTACTTTGAGATGGTAAGTAGTTACTTACTTTGAGATGGTGATTAGTTACTTACTTTGAGATGGCAAGTAGTTACTTACTTTGAGATGGTAAGTAGTTACTTACTTTGAGATGGTGATTAGTTACTTACTTTGAGATGGTGAGTAGTTACTTACTTTGAGATGGTAAGTAGTTACTTACTTTGAGATGGTGATTAGTTACTTACTTTGAGATGGTGATTAGTTACTTATTTTGAGATGGCAAGTAGTTACTTACTTTGAGATGGTGATTAGTTACTTACTTTGAGATGATGATTAGTTACTTACTTTGAGATGGTGATTAGTTACTTACTTTGAGATGGTGATTAGTTACTTACTTTGAGATGGTGATTAGTTACTTACTTTGAGATGGTGATTAGTTACTTACTTTGAGATGGTGATTAGTTACTTACTTTGAGATGGTGATTAGTTACTTACTTTGAGATGGTGAGTAGTTACTTACTTTGAGATGGTGATTAGTTACTTACTTTGAGATGGTGATTAGTTACTTACTTTGAGATGGCAAGTAGTTACTTACTTTGAGATGGTAAGTAGTTACTTACTTTGAGATGGTGATTAGTTACTTACTTTGAGATGGTGATTAGTTACTTACTTTGAGATGGCAAGTAGTTACTTACTTTGAGATGGTAAGTAGTTACTTACTTTGAGATGGTGATTAGTTACTTACTTTGAGATGGTGATTAGTTACTTACTTTGAGATGGTGATTAGTTACTTACTTTGAGATGGTGATTAGTTACTTACTTTGAGATGGTGATTAGTTACTTACTTTGAGATGGCAAGTAGTTACTTACTTTGAGATGGTGATTAGTTACTTACTTTGAGATGATGATTAGTTACTTACTTTGAGATGGTGATTAGTTACTTACTTTGAGATGGTAAGTAGTTACTTACTTTGAGATGTTGAGTAGTTACATACTTTGAGATGGCAAGTAGTTACTTACTTTGAGATGGCAAGTAGTTACTTACTTTGAGATGGTAAGTAGTTACTTACTTTGAGATGGTGAGTAGTTACTTAATTTGAGATGGTGATTAGTTACTTACTTTGAGATGTTAAGTAGTTACTTACTTTGAGATGGTGAG
This sequence comes from Arion vulgaris, assembly GCA_020796225.1. Lineage (NCBI taxonomy): Eukaryota > Metazoa > Mollusca > Gastropoda > Stylommatophora > Arionidae > Arion > Arion vulgaris. Next base: position 1,488,558 of record CM036768.1, read on the forward strand.
TAGTTACTTACTTTGAGATGGTGAGTAGTTACTTACTTTGAGATGGTGAGTAGTTACTTACTTTGAGATGGTGATTAGTTACTTACTTTGAGATGGTGATTAGTTACTTACTTTGAGATGGTGATTAGTTACTTACTTTGATATGGTGATTAGTTACTTACTTTGAGATGGTGATTAGTTACTTTGAGATGGTGATTAGTTACTTACTTTGAGATGGTGATTAGTTACTTACTTTGAGATGGCAAGTAGTTACTTACTTTGAGATGGTAAGTAGTTACTTACTTTGAGATGGTAAGTAGTTACTTACTTTGAGATGGTAAGTAGTTACTTACTTTGAGATGTTGAGTAGTTACTTACTTTGAGATGGCAAGTAGTTACTTACTTTGAGATGGTAAGTAGTTACTTACTTTGAGATGGTAAGTAGTTACTTACTTTGAGATGTTGAGTAGTTACTTACTTTGAGATGGCAAGTAGTTACTTACTTTGAGATGGCAAGTAGTTACTTACTTTGAGATGGCAAGTAGTTACTTACTTTGAGATGTTGAGTAGTTACTTACTTTGAGATGGCAAGTAGTTACTTACTTTGAGATGGCAAGTAGTTACTTACTTTGAGATGGCAAGTAGTTACTTACTTTGAGATGGTAAGTAGTTACTTACTTTGAGATGTTGATTAGTTACTTACTTTGAGATGGCAAGTAGTTACTTACTTTGAGATGGCAAGTAGTTACTTACTTTGAGATGCAAGTAGTAACTTACTTTGAGATGGTGATTAGTTACTTACTTTGAGATGTTGATTAGTTACTTACTTTGAGATGGCAAGTAGTTACTTACTTTGAGATGGCAAGTAGTTACTTACTTTGAGATGGCAAGTAGTTACTTACTTTGAGATGGCAAGTAGTAACTTCCTTAGTTTTTATAACACCATAAATGTAGACCACTCAAAGATTCTGTGTTGCAGTCTCTATCATATTCATATTTATCATCATCATTATCATCATATAATAAACTGTTTATGTACGCAGATTTATTTCATAATTTATAGCCGTGATAAAAATTTGTCAGATTTAGTACAAAGAGAAAGAATGTTCTAAAAGAGAAAGTGTGATTGGTGAACATATGTACGCCTCTGCTGTTGCTAATGATATATTATGAGGTATATTCATCTCGTATCGTTGTATGTTACATAGGTCCTGCAAGAAATTTCTCCATACCGCTCTGTCCTGGGCAACTCGCGCAATCTCTTCCATGGAGTTCAATCCTATATTTCCTGTCTCTCTCAGCAAAGTTAGTTTCAGGGTTTCCCAACGGTGTCCACTCTTTCTTGACTCCATTGCCCCCTCCCCAATGCAATGCCTCCATTGGTATTCTTTAATCATTTCTTCTCAAGGTATGCCCAAAATATCTATCTCCTTCTTATAACAGTAGTTACTAGTGGTTGACCAGACATGTCTCTGATTTCATCACTTCTCCTGAATTCGTCCCATTTTATATTCATTATTTTTCGCAGACATCTATTTTCAAATTCATTCAACTTGTTTTCTATATTTTTAGTCATTTTCCAACTCTCGCTGGCATATGTTAGGATTCAGTGGCGGCTCGTGATCATTTTTGTTGGTGGGGCCAGACTAAAATTTGCGGAAAAAATCATGATTTTGGGTTCGGATATATTTTAATTCATAAAACATGTACACGTTACACATTATTTTTGTTGGGGCCCGGCACACTTGCCCCTAATGACGAGCCGCCCCTGTTAGGATTGATACAACATTTGAATTGAAAATTCGTAATTTAGTTTTAATACTGTATAACTTGCAGTTCCATATTTTGGGTTTGTATTCAGTTAATTAATTATATTTTTAATTACCATCTTCATCACCATCATCATCGTCATCATCTTCATCATCTTCATCATCTTCATCATCATCATCACAATCATAATCATCATCATGAGCTGCACCAATAATACAATCAATCATGTGTCATTCTTGCGTTCTTCTATCTACCCACAGGTTAGAGGAGAACTTTAAGGTAGCAGATGGTGTATGTATCCCTCGCTCCACTCTCTACCTCCACTACCTCACATTTTGTCAGCAGAATAACAGCAACCCCATTAATGCGGCCAGCTTCGGGAAGGTATGTTGGTCATTCTGATTGTCCAGTAATTGTGAAAGAAGCTTATATCTCAGATTAAGGAAACAATTGTGATGAGATTAATTATTAGAATAAATATTTCTAACGCTATCATTACAACTTCCTTTTGTGTTTATTTTCTATCATGTACTTGATATTCTGAGATGCTATGGAATACCAGACAAAATAATAAACATTATTAAGAGCCTCTATGATGGTTCACAGTGTGCAGTTCGCACTGATGGTGGACACAGCAATTGATTTATGGTTCAAACCGGAGTAAAGCAAGGCTGCATTCTATCTCCGCTATTGTTTGGAGTGGCCATTGACTGGGTGATGAGAAAATGTTGTAGGGGCGAAACTGGCATCGATTGGGTAGAAAATAGTCAACTAGAAGATTTGGATTTTGCAGATGATATTGCCTTGTTAAGTAGAACCAACCAAGATATGCAAAGAAAACAGACAACTTGTCATCTATAGCATCAAAAGTTGGACTGCAGATAAGCTATGAAAAAAATATAATGAAGACACCTATGACAAGTAATGCAGATATCACACTGGAATCTAAAATGATAAAAATAACAGAGCAGTTCACCTATTTAGGTAGCAATTTTGATTGCACAGAAATGTTAAAAAAGAATTATGATACGAATTGGCAAAGCAACATCAGCTTTTAAAAGTCTAAATAAAATATGGAACTGCAAGTTATATAGTATTCAAACTAAATTACGAATTTTCAATTCAAATGTTGTATCAATCCTAACATATGCCAGCGAGAGTTGGAAAATGACTAAAGATATAGAAAGCAAGTTGAATGCATTTGAAAATAGATGTCTGCGAAAAATAATGAATTGCTTATTGGTTATTGGTTACTAATGAAATTCAACACAGATGCAACAAAGCAAATCAAATGATAGGGCAAATGGCGCCAATTTTAAGATGCAAACACGTCACCATGAACACAAAAAGAGCAATGTTCAACACAATCTTTCTCCCACATTATGTTACCAGTGCCAAACCTGGACGCTGACAACAAACGATAGAAGAAAACTAGTCACAACAGAGATGAAGTGTCTACGCAGAATGCTGGGTGTAACAAGAAGAGACCGGTTGAGAAATGAAGACATCAGGAAAAAGTGGATACAACATCAGTACTAGACTTCATCAAGAAACAACAAATTAAATGGTTCGGTCACGTAAGCAGATTACCATCAGACAGTGCACCCAAAGAGCAATGCTGCTCCGATACAATGGGTACAAAGCAAAAGGCCGGCCACGCAAAAGATGGACCTCAGAGATAACAGAGGCGACGAAAGAGACTATCTACGAAGCGCATACTAGGGCCGTTTTAGAAATCTCTTCCTGACCTGACGCTGTGAGGCATACAGGATTCGAGAAAGAAAGAAAGAAAGAAAAGAAAGGTTACTAAACTGACGTCATTGCACTCCGGGCAGACCCATAGGTGCTCAGTCTCTTCCAACAGATATCGAAGAGTATGCATACTGATGGGTCCTGTGGCTCGCTGATTAAACACACCTCTCACTCTGCCTCTCGACTTGAACAACTGGCAACTCCAAACTGCCTAAATCGCTTGATCGATTCAACATCGATTTTAGTGTCCTCATCCAACAGACAGTCGCGAAGAGACCGAAGAATATCCCCTTATCCATCTTCAACTCCCCAACAATCGATGCTGTTGATGCAAGCCTGTCCGCTCTTGCATTACCGTAAACACCCGCATGCCCAGGACAGTATATCCACGTAAGCCGCTGGAGGTTAGAAACTTCTATAGACGACATCCGCTCATACCGAAACCTGCCCTTCTGGATCTTGTGAAAAATAATGAATATAAAATGGAACGAATTCAGGAGAAGTGATGAAATCAGAGAAATGTCTGGTCAACCACTAGTGACAACTGTTATAAGAAGGGAATATGGAGATATGTTGGACACACCTTGAGGAGAAATGATCAAAGAATATCAAAGCAGGCAATGAAGTGGGATGCAGAGGGTTCAAGAAAGAGAGGACGACCTAAGTAGACCCTGAAACGAACTTTGCTGAGAGAGGCAAGAAATATCGGTCTCAGTTCCATGGAGGAGATTGAGCGAGGTGCACAGGATAGAGCGGTATGGAGAAATTGCTTGTGGGCCCTATGTAACGTATAACGGTACGAGAGGAATTATTATTATTATTATTACGTACTTGATAATGTCTGTTTGGTCCACACCTAGGTTTAGCCAGTTGTACTTTACTCAGTTATTTTACTTCGTACTTTGTTCTCACGACAAGTTGTTATATAAGGTAGGGGCCATGACAGTATACAGAGTCTTCTATAACATAACATCAGGGAAGAAGGCGAGAGGAAGACCACGAAAAAGATGGTTGGATGGTATATCAGAATCCTGTAAGAAAATCAAATATAACAATCACCCTAACCACTAGACCAGCACAAGACAAAAACAGAAAACCACGACACTGGGCAAAAACCTGGTAGCAGTGTGACGAAACTGGGCAACAACCTGGTAGCAGTGTGACGACACTGGGCAACAACCTGGTAGCAGTGTGACGACACTGGGCAACAACCTGGTAGCAGTGTGACGACACTGAGCAACAACCTGGTAGCAGTGTGACGACACTGGGCAACAACCTGGTAGCAGTGTGATGACACTGGGCAACAACCTGATAGCAGTGTGACGACAAAAGAAGAAGAAGAACACCACTACAACTACATCTTTCCTGACCACGTGATACACATAGCTTCTAGTCACGTGTGCTTGTCCACAGATCCTTCGCCAGAAGTTTCCACAGATCAGCACGCGACGTCTAGGTACAAGAGGACAGTCCAAGTGAGTAGAAATATGAAGAGAGTAGAAATATGAAGAGAGTAGAAATATGAAGAGAGTAGAAATATGAAGAGAGTAGAAATATGAAGAGAGTAGAAATATGAAGAGAGTAGAAATATGAAGAGAGTAGAAATATGAACATAGTAGAAATATGAACATAGTAGAAATATGAACAGAGTTGAAATATGAACAGAGTAGAAATATGAACAGAGTAGAAATATGAACAGAGAAGAAATATGAACAGAGTAGAAATATGAACAGAGTAGAAATATGAACAGAGTAGAAATATGGAAGAGTAGAAATATGAAGAGAGTAGAATATGAACAGAGTAGAAATATGAAGAGAGTAGAAATATGAAGAGAGTAGAAATATGAAGAGAGTAGAAATAATGAACATAGTAGAAATATGAACAGAGTAGAAATATGAACAAAGTAGAAATATGAAGTGAGTAGAAATATGAACAGAGTAGAAATATGAAGTGAGTAGAAATATGAATTGAGTAGAAATATGAACAGAGTAGAAATATGAACAGAGTAGAAATATGAAGAGAGTAGAAATATGAACAGAGTAGAAATATGAACAGAGTAGAAATATGAAGAGAGTAGAAATATGAACAGAGTAGAAATATGAAGTGAGTAGAAATATGAACAGAGTAGAAATATGAAGAGAGTAGAAATATGAAGAGAGTAGAAATATGAAGTGAGTAGAAATATGAAGAGAGTAGAAATATGAAGAGAGTAGAAATATGAAGAGAGTAGAAATATGAAGTGAGTAAAATATGAAAGAGTAGAAATATGAACAGAGTAGAAATATGAACAGAGTAGAAATATGAAGTGAGTAGAAATATGAACAGAGTAGAAATATGAACAGAGTAGAAATATGAAGAGAGTAGAAATATGAACAGAGTAGAAATATGAAGAAAGTAGAAATATGAACAGAATAGGAATATGAAGAGAGAATAGAGAAGATGGAAAGATAATTAATTGTATTTTAAGTCTACAGATGTGACAGAGAAAGAGAGAGAGAGAGAGGAAGGGGGAAGAGAGGAAGAGAGAGAAAGGTGTAAAAGGGGAATGTAAGTGAGAGAAAGCCCGTACAAGAGAGAGAGTGGGCAAAAAAGAGAGCTATACGAAAGAGGCAGTGTGCATTGAGAAAAAAAGCGTGTAAGAGAATGAGGGGAGACATGTAAGAGAGAGAGAGAGAGGGTGTGTGTGTGTGTGTGTGTTTTTAAGAGAAAGAGAGGTGTAAGAGAAAGAGAGAGTGTAAGAAAGAGAGAGTGAAAGAGAAAGAGGGGTGTAAGAAAAAGAGAGAGGAAAAGAGAAAGAGATAATGTAAGAGAAAGAGATGAAGAGAAAGAGAAGGTGTAAGAGAAAGAGAGAGTGTTAGAGAAAGAAAAGAGAAAGACAGTGAGATATATCATGGCTAGAACAAAACATAGAATATGTACAGTAGAAGAAATTCAAATCTGGAGAGAAGCCATCACACTACCCATACTGAAAAAGGAAATGCAGAACCAAGGCTTCAACTATCGACCAATCAGTCTGACAAGCTGTGTTGCTAAAACCATGGAAAGAGTCATCAACAACAGATTGAAATGGTTTTTAGAATCGGAGCAGTTTTTGGGTTTCCCGGGAACAAGCAGGATTCAGGGAATGCCATAGCATAGAAGACCAAGTTACCTATGTAGCCCAGTCCGTTGAAGATGCCTTCCAAGAGAAAAAAAAAGGTGCTAACATTATGGGTAGACTTCAAGCAGGCCTTCGACAAGGTGTGGAAAGATGGTCTTATGGCAAAGCTCAAAAGAAATGGAATCCAAGGCAACATACTAAGATGGATCCAATCGTTCCTGCACAATAGAAAAACCCAGAGTCACACTCGATGGACATCAGAGAAAAAAAGTCTTACTGCGTCATGGGGTACCTCAGGGAGGAGTTATGTCCCCAACTCTCTTCCTTGTCTACATCAACGACCATAAAAGGATCTCGCTGGGGAAGGCCGCTCTATATGCAGATGATTTAGTGCTATGGTGCGCAGACGAACACACAACATCTGCACAACCGGTAGAATACAGCGAGCAGCAGATAAACTTATGGAATGGGCAGAGAAATGGTACGTTACAATCAACACAGACAAAACCTCCACAACACTGTTCTCCCTCTCCCCAGGAAAAAGCAGCCAACATACACTTAGGAACCACCCCAATACAAGAAGAAAGCAATCCAACTTATCTAGGAATCACATTTGATAAACGACTCACATGGAACAAGCATATAGAAAACACAGAAGGAAAGGCCAGACGAAAATTGGAATACTCAGAAAACTGGCAGGTACCAACTGGGGAGCTAATGAACACACACTTAAGAAAGTCTACAGCGGAACAATCAGACCTCACCTAGAGTTTGGCTCAACAGCATGGGCTACAGCTGCTAACACAACCGAAACATTGGACAGAGTGCAAAATAAACACTCAGGATCATCACCGGGGCCAAAGAAATCTACTACTATCACAGAGATGCAGAAAACCACTGGAGTACAAGCCCTGGCTTACAGAAGGGAAACCAAGAATATGATCCAGATGGAGAAATACACCAGTATGCCCTTGCATCCGATGAAAGCAAGATTAAATGATCTGGCACTTGGACGACTAAAACGCAGCAGCTTCGTCCATCGGGGAAAACGACTAAAAAGACAGTACCAAGATGACCTACCAATGCACACAACACCGCTGATACCTAGTCTCGACCCTGTTCCCCGGGAACAAGTTAACATCAGCAAAAATCATAACAACAATTAGTGGAATCACAACTGGAGAAATACACAATGACCTGCAGAAAAGAACAGCCACTTTGTGCATGATCCATGAAAAATACCCCAAACAATCATGGATCCACTCCTACACCAATGGATCTGCAACAGATGCAATTAAGAACGGAGGGGCTGGTATCTATATTACATATCCCAACAATCACACCGAAACAAAGTACATGCAAACTGGTAAATTTTGTTCAAACTACACCGCAGAGGCTCAAGCACTACTACAGGCCGCAATCATGATCAATAATTCCAACTCTGACTGCCAACAAGTGGTATTTTTCACAGACGCGCTATCTGTTTTTCAAGCCCTACAGAGTAACCATCCATCCCTGAGAAAAGAGCTCAGCAAGATTCTACCAACAAAGAGTTACACTTCAGTGGGTACCATCCACTGGGTGCCAGGTAACGAGAAGGCAGACAAACCTAAAAAAGGGGGCAGAATGTGAACAAATAGATAATGAAATCACATACTTTGAAAAAAAAAGCTATCATGGACATAAGAAAAGAACCTAAACCATCCAACGATGACTACCACACACTTGACCGACAAGGACAGGGCTATCATCTTCCGACTCAGGATAGGTCATAACAGACTGAACAAACACCTCCACAGGCTGCAATTGTCCCCAACCCCTCTGTGCCCCTGTGGGTCCTTTAACAAACCACAGAACATGTCCTGCAAGACTGCCCCTGTAATTTTTCCCAAGAAAGGAATGTTTGGGCCCCACAACACCACTACATTCAAAACTCATGGCACTAGAGATGAGCTCCAGACAACAGGTCGATTTCATCATAAGGGAAAGCGTCTAACGGTATAATCATCAAAAAGGATCGAAAAAAGAAGAAGAAGTAGAAGAAATCTTGTAACATATCTGTAGGAGAGACAGAGACAGAGAGACAGAGAGAAAGTATGGGTAAGAGAGAAATATAGATTGTGAATGGGAGTTGGAAAGAGAGAGAGAGAGAGAGAGAGAGAGAGAGAGAGAGAGAGAGAGAGAGAGAAAAAGAGAGAGAAAGAGATAGGGAAAAAAAATAACTACAAGAGATAGAATATAAAATAAAAAACGAAATTCATGTTATTTATTCAATTCCATTTATCATAATCTACAAACTTCTTTCAAACTTATCTACTTTCTATTTCTCATTTGGTTGACCACCATGTGGACCTCAATGTTGACCACCACTGTTGGCAGATATCATTATTATGGGATATGTATCCGAGACTGTACATACAACAACTTCAATCAGAATTATTCCAACACATTGGTCAGCAGGTCAGTGAATGTGTCTCTCAACTACTGTGTTTGTGTATTGAAAAAAATGTGTGTGTATGTGTGTTCTCTAGTCAGATCTAATTATTCATTGTATCTAACATTTGAAATTGAATAGTAAAACATTATATCACATTGTTGAATGTTGTAACGTATTGTTGAATGTTGTAACGTATTGTTGAATGTTGTAACGTATTGTTGAATGTTGAATGTTGTAACTTTGTTGAATGTTGTAACGTATTGTTGAATGTTGTAACGTATTGTTGAATGTTGTTGTAACACATTGTTGAATGTGGTAACATTTTGTTTAATGTTGTATCACATTATTGAATGTTGTAACACATTGTTGAATGTTGTATCAAATTGTTGAATGTTGTAACATATTATTGAATGTTGTATCACATTATTGAATGTTGTAACATATTATTGAATGTTGTATCACATTATTGAATGTTGTAACATATTATTGAATGTTGTATCACATTATTGAATGTTGTAACATATTATTGAATGTTGTATCACATTATTGAATGTTGTATCACATTATTGAATGTTGTAACACATTATTGAATGTTGTATCACATTGTCGAATGTTGTAACATTACTTTCGCTGATAACCTGTGTGACATTAGCTTGTTAAAGATTACTGAATTCTCCCCTCCCACCTCCCATACCTCCACCACCTCCACCCCCTCCTCCACCTCCTCTTGCTTGTTAATAATGTACGCAGTAATCTGCTTGACTTCTTTTGTTCTTTTCCTGATTCTGAAAGCGAAGACGGAAACATCACACAAAACACCAACGATGTGTGCAGTCACATCAAGGAAGCTACAACCACACAGGTGTGTTCATGTTCTTACTATACAACTACAACCACACAGGTATTGTTCATGTTCTTACTATACAACTACAGTCACACAGGTATTGTTCATGTAGTCAGTGTCTGACAGTTGTCTTATGAAGACAAGTTAGCTTAGTATTTGTCGGTTGAATGTGACGTTGTTATGGTGACCACTCTCTGTACACGTTTGTATGCATGAACCGGGGATGGGGGAAGGGTGGTATGAGTAAGGATGTTTAAAGTATACACAGTAACATAATAAATACAAGAGAGATGACTGAAGTAGCATTAATATTCTAACTGTTCTCTCACTACCTCCAGGTAACATCAAACTCACCTAGGTCTAGCATGAGTAATCGACTTCCTGAGTTCCCAGATGTCAGCATTATCAAACTTCCTGGTGATGTTGAGCAAGAGAAGGTATGACACACACTTCTACCTGTTCTTACCTGGTCTCTCTCTTAAACATTGAGCAAGATAAAGTATGACACATACTTCTACCTGTTCTTACCTGGTCTCTCTCTTAAACATTGAGCAAGAGAAGGTATGACACATCATTTTTAACATTTAGTCGCAATATTTAGTTGCAATATTTAGTCGCAATCGCAATATTTAGTCGCAATATTTAGTCGCAATATTTAGTCGCAATATTTAGCAGCAATATTTAGCAGCAATATTTAGTTGCAATATTAAGTCGCATCCTCCCCATGAGGCCATTACCTTGTAGTGGTGGGGAGGCTTACGTGCTCCAATGATACAGTGAGCTAGGACGGCGGGAACTTATGTTCCCGGAAGGTTACCCAAGCCGGAAAGGTCACTGAAGAGGGGACAGACGAAGCATGGTCTCCTGGTCCTCCAGGTTGGGGTTGGGCTTGGGACTAACGATCCCATCCTTTAAAAAAATTAAAGTTACGGAAACAACAACAAACATACAACCTATCTACGGGCATGAAGGGCTACCTGAGTCATTGACTCACATGACTGGAAGTGGTGAAAGCCGAAAGGAAGCTAACGACCTGGAGGAGAACGATAGAGCAAGAACTGAAGGAAATGAATCATAGCTGGAACACAATACAGAGGAAGGCCATGAACAGGGAAGAATGGTGTGCGTTTGTTGCTGCCCTAAACGCCAAGGTCGTAACAGGCTAAAGAGAATTAAGTCGCAATATTTAGCCGCAAATATTTAGTCGCAATATTAAGTCGCAATATTTAGTCGTAATATTTAGTTGCAATATTTAGTCGCAACTTTTAGGGCGCAATATAAGTCACAATATTTAGTCACAGTATTTAGTCACAATATTTAGTCACAATATTTAGTCAACTGAACATTATTATTGGATACTAACGATGTCATAGCTCTTCATCAGACACATAGTACTCAGTCTTCTTAGCAGACACTAGGTGTCAGTCTTCTAGCAGACATAGGTGCTCAGTCTTCTAGTCAGACACATAGGTGTTAGTCTCTCTAGAGACACATAGGTGCTAGTCTTCTCAGCACACATAGTGCTAGTCTTCTCTAACAGACACATATGTTCAGTCTCTCTGAGACACATAGGTGCTCAGTCTTCTAGCAGACACATATGTCTCAGTCTTCTAGCAGACAATAGTGTTAGTCTTTCTAGCAGACACATAGGTGCTCAGTCTTCTAACAGACACATATTGTCAGTCTTCTAGCAGACATTAGGTGCTTAGTCTTCTAGCAGACAATATGTGCTCAGTCTTCTAACAGACACATATGTGCTCAGTCTTTCTAGCAGACACATATGTGCTCAGTCTTCCTAGCAGACACATATGTGCTCAAGTCTTCTAGCAGACACATATGTGCTTAGTCTTCTAGCAGACACATATTGCTCAGTCTTCTAACAGACACATATGTGCTCAGTCTTCTAGCAGACACGTAGGTGCACAGTCTTCTAGCAGACACATATGTGCTCAGTCTTCTAGCAGACACATAGGTGCTTAGCTTCCTCTAGCAGACACATATTGCTCAGTCTTCTTAGCAGCACATAGGTGCTCAGTCTTCTCAGCAGACACATATGTCTTTAGTCTTCTAGCAGACACATATGTGCTCAGTCTTCAGCAGACACGTAGGTGCACAGTCTTTAGCAACACATATGTGTCAGTCTTCTAGCAGACACATATGTGCTTAGTCTTCCTAGCAGACACATAGTGTCAGTCTTCTAGCAGACACATATGTGCTTAGTCTTCTAGCAGAACACATATGTGCTCAGTCTTCTAACAGACACATATGTGCTCAGTCTTCTTACAGACACGTAGTGCTCAGTCTCTCTAGCAGACACATAGGTGCTCAGTCTTCTCAGCAACACATATGTGCTCAGTCTTCTCTAGCAGACACATAGGTGCTCAGTCTTCTCTAGCAGACACATATGTGCTTAGTCTTCTCTAGCAGACACGTAGGTGCACAGTCTTCTCTAGCAGACACATAGTGCTTAGTCTTCTTTGCAGAACATAGGTGCTCAGTCTTCTAGCAGACACATAGGTGCTCAGTCTTCTCTAGCAGACACATAGGTGCTTAGTCTTCTCTAGCAGACACATATGTCTCAGTCTTCTAGTAGACACATAGTGCTCAGTCTTCTCAGAAGACACTAGGTGCTCAGTCTCTCTAGCAGACACATATGTGCTTAGTCTTCTAGCAGACACATAGTGTGCTTAGTCTTCTCTAGCAGACACATATGTGCTCAGTCTTCTCTAGCAGACACATATGTGCTCAGTCTTCTCTAGCAGACACATATGTGCTCAGTCTTCTCTAGCAGACACATATGTGCTCAGTCTTCTAGCAGACATATGTGCTCAGTCTTCTCTAGCAGACACATAGGTGCTTAGTCTTCTCTAGCAGACACATAGTGCTTAGTCTTCCTACAGACACAATGTGCTCAGTCTTCTCTAGCAGACACATATGTGCCTCAGTCTTCAGCAGACACTAGGTGCTCAGTTCTCTAGCAGACACATATGTCTACTTCTCAGCAGACACTATGTGCTTAGTCTTTCTAGCAGACACATATGCTAGTCTTCTCTAGCAGACACGCAGGTGCTTAGTCTTTTCAGCAGACACATAGGTGCCAGTCTTCTCAGCAGACACATATGTGCTCAGTCTCTCTAGCAGACACATATGTGCTTAGTCTTCTAGCAGACACATAGTGCTCAGTCTCTCTAGCAGACACGCAGGTGCTTAGTCTTCTCTAGCAGACACATAGGTGCTCAGTCTTCTCTAGCAGACACATATGTGCTTAGTCTTCTCTAGCAGACACATATGTGCTCAGTCTTCTCTAGCAGACACGCAGGTGCTCAGTCTTCTCTAACAGACACATATGTGCTTAGTCTTCTCTAGCAGACACGTAGGTGCTTAGTCTTCTCTAGCAGACACATATGTGCTCAGTCTTCTCTAGCAGACACATAGGTGCTAGTCTTCTAAACACATAGTGCCAGTCTTCTCTAGCAGACACATATGTGCACAGTCTTCTCTAGCAGACACGTATGTGCTCAGTCTTCTCTAACAGACACATATGTGCTCAGTCTTCTCTAGCAGACACATAGGTGCTTAGTCTTCTCTAGCAGACACATAGGTGCTTAGTCTTCTCTAGCAGACACGTAGGTGCTTAGTCTTCTCTAGCAGACACATATGTGCTTAGTCTTCTCTAACAGACACATATGTGCTCAGTCTTCTCTAGCAGACACATATGTGCTCAGTCTTCTCTAGCAGACACATATGTGCTTAGTCTTCTCTAGCAGACACATAGGTGCTTAGTCTTCTCTAGCAGACACATAGGTGCTAGTCTTCTTAGCAGACACGTAGGTGCCAGTCTTCTCTAGCAGACAAACATGGTTAGTCTTCTTAGCAGACACGTAGGTGCACAGTCTTTCTAGCAGACACATAGGTGCTCAGTCTTTTCTAACAGACACATATGTGCTCAGTCTTTTCTAACAGACACATATGTGCTCAGTCTTCTCTAGCAGACACATAGGTGCTTAGTCTTCTCTAGCAGACACATATGTGCTCAGTCTTCTCTAGCAGACACATAGGTGCTTAGTCTTCTCTAGCAGACACATAGGTGCTCAGTCTTCCTAACAGACACTAGGTGCTCAGTCTTCTAACAGACACATATGTGCTCAGTCTTCTAACAGACACATATGCTCAGTCTTCTCTAGCAGACACATAGGTGCTTAGTCTTCTCTAGCAGACACATAGGTGCTCAGTCTTCTCTAGCAGACACATAGGTGCTTAGTCTTCTCTAGCAGACACATAGGTGCTCAGTCTTTTAACAGACACATATGTGCTTAGTCTTTCTAACAGACACATATGTGCTCAGTCTTCTCTAGCAGACACATATGTGCTTAGTCTTTCTAGCAGACACCATTGCTCAGTCTTCTAGCAGACACATATGGCTTAGTCTTCTAGCAGACACATAGGTGCTTAGTCTTCTAGCAGACACATATGTGCTCAGCTTCTAGCAGACACATATGTGCTAGTCTTCTAGCAGACACATATGTGCTTAGTCTCTCTAGCAGACACATATAGCTTAGTCTTCTAGCAGAAAATAGGTGCTCGGTCTTCTCAGCAGACACGCAGGTGCTCAGTCTTCAGCAGACACATATGTGCTCAGTCTTCTCTAGCAGACACATTGTGCTTAATCTTCTCTAGCAGACACATATGCTTAGTCTTCTTAGCAGACACATAGGTGCTTAGTCTCTCTAGCAGACACGTAGGTGCACAGTCTTCTCTAAGACAATAATTAAGTCTTCTAGCAGACACGTAGGTCACAGTCTTCTAGCAGACACATAGGTGCTCAGTTTCTTTTAACAGACACATATGTGCTCAGTCTTCTAACAGACACATATGTGTCAGTCTTCTCAGCAGACACATAGGTGCTAGTCTTCTAGCAGACACATATGTGCACTCATCTTCTCTAGCAGACACATAGGTGCTTAGTCTTCCTAGCAGACACATAGGTGCTCAGTCTTCTAACAGACACATATGTGCTTAGTCTTCCTAACAGACACATATGTGCTTAGTCTTCTAGCAGACACATAGGTGCTCAGTCTTCTAGCAGACACATATGTGCTCAGTCTTCTACTAGACACATGGTGCTCAGTCTTCTCAGCAGACACATAGGTGCTTAGTCTTCTAGCAGACATAGGTGCTTAGTCTTCTAACTAACACATATGTGCTTAGTCTTCTTAACAGACACATATGTGCTCAGTCTTCTCAGCAGACACATAGGTGCTCAGTCTTCTCTAACAGACACATATGTGCTCATCTTCTAGCAGACACATATGTGCTTAGTCTTCTAACAACACATATGTGCTTAGTCTTCTAGCAGACACATAGTGCTCAGTCTTCCTAGCAGACACAAGGTGCTCAGTCTTCTAACAGACACATGTGCTTAGTCTTCTAGTCAGACACATAGGTGCTCAGTCTTCTAGCAACTACATATGTGCTCAGTCTTCTAGCAGACACATAGTGCTCAGTCTTCCTGCAGACACATATGCTCAGTCTTCTCTAGCAGACACGTAGGTGCTCTAGTCTTCTTAGCAGACACATATGTCTCAGTCTTCTCTAGCAGACACATAGTGCTCAGTCTTCTCAGCAGACACATAGGTGCTCAGTCTCTCTAAGACACATGTTGTCTCAGTCTTTCTAGCAGACATCATATGTGCTCAGTCTTCTAGCAGACACATAGGTGTCAGTCTCTCTAGCAGACACATAGGTGCTTAGTTCTCTCTAGCTAGACACATAGGTGCTTAGTCTTCTCTAACAGACACATATGTGCTTAGTCTTCTCTAACAGACACAATGTCTCAGTCTTCTAACACATAGGTGCTCAGTCTTCTCTAACAACACATATGTGCTCAGTCTCTCTAGCAGACACATATGTGCTTAGTCTTCTAACAGACATATGTGCTTAGTCTTCTCTAGCAGACACATAGGTGCTCAGTCTTCTCTAGCAGACACATAGGTGCTCAGTCTTCTCTAACAGACACATATGTGCTTAGTCTTCTCTAGCAGACACATAGGTGCTCAGTCTTCTCTAGCAGACACATATGTCCTGTCTTCTCTATTCAACCAAAATAGGTGCTCAGTCTCTCTAGCAGCACATATGTGCTCAGTCTTTCTAGCAGACATCAGGTGCTCAGTCTTCTCAGCAGACACATAGTGCTCAATCTTCTCTAGCAGACACATATGTGCTCAGTCTTCTCTAGCAGACACATAGGTGCTCAGTCTTCTCTAGCAGACACATATGTGCTCAGTCTTCTAGCAGACACATATGTGCTCGTCTTCTTAGCAGACACATATGTGCTCAGTCTTCTAGCAGACACATATGTGCTTAGTCTTCTAGCAGACACATTGTGCTTAGTCTTCTCTAGCAGACACATATGTGCTTAGTCTTCTCTAGCAGACACATATGTCTCAGTCTTTCTAGCAGCACATATGTGCTCAGTCTTCTCTATAACACAATGTGCTTAGTCTTCTCTAGCAGACACATATGTGCTCAGTCTTCTCTAGCAGACACATATGTGTAGTCTCTCTAGCAGACAATAGGTGCTTAGTCTTCTCAGCAGACACATATGTGCTCAGTCTTCCTAGCAGACACATATGTGCTATCATTCTCTCTAGCAGACACATATGTGCTTAGTCTTCTAGCAGACACATATGTGCTTAGTCTCTCTAGCAGACACATAGGTGCTCAGTCTTCCAGCAGACACGCAGGTGCCTCATTCTCTCTAACACATATGTGCTCAAGTCTTCTTCAGACAACATAGGTGCTTAGTCTCTCTAGCAACACATATGTGCTCAGTCTTCCTCTAACAGACACATAGGTGCTCAGTCTTCTAACGACACATATGTCTCAGTCTTCTAGCAGACACATAGGTGCTTAGTCTTTCTTAGCAGACACATGTGCTGTCATTTCTAGCAGACACATATGTGCTCAGTCTTCTAGCAGACAACATGTGCTCAGTCTTCTCTAAACAGACACGTAGTGCTCAGTCTCTCTAGCAGACACATAGGTGCTCAGTCTTCTACAGACACATATGTCCTCAGTCTTCTTAGCAGACACATAGTGCTCAGTCTTCAGCAGACACATATGTGCTCTCAGTCTTTCTAACAGACACATATGTGCTCAGTCTTCTAGCAGACACGTAGGTGCTTAGTCTTCTCTAGCAGACACATATTTCTTAGTCTCTCTAGCAGCACATAGGTGCTCAGTCTTCTCTAGCAGACACATATGTGCTCAGTCTTCTCTAGCAGACACATAGGTCTCAGTCTTCTTGCAGACACATTGCTCAGTCTTTTCTAGCAGACACATATGTGCTTAGTCTTCTCTAGCAGACACATAGGTGCTCAGTCTTCTCTAACAGACACATATGTGCTCAGTCTTCTCTAGCAGACACATAGGTGCTTAGTCTTCTCTAGCAGACACATAGGTGCTCAGTCTTCTCTAGCAGACACATATGTCTCATCTTTCTAGCAGACACTAGGTGCTCAGTCTCTCTAGCAGACACATATGTGCTCAGTCTTCTAGCAGACACTGTAGGTGCACAGCTCTCTCTAGCAACACATATGTGCTCAGCTCTTCTAGCAGACAATATGTGCTCAGTCTTCTAGTAGACATAGGTGCTCAGTCTTTCTAACAGACACATATGTGCACAGTCTTCTACAGACACATATGTGTAGTCTCTAACAGACAACATATGTTCAGTCTTCTAGCAGACAATGTGCTCAGTCTTCTAGCAAAACACATAAGTGCTCAGTCTTTCTAACAGACACATATATGTCAGCTTTCAGCAGACACATATGTACTCAGTCTTCTAACAGACATCGTAGGTGTTAGTCTTTCTAGCAGACACGTAGGTACTAGTCTTCTCTAGCAGACACGTAGGTGCACAGTCTTCTATGACACGTAGGTGCACAGTCTTCAGGTATATGTCATGTATGCTACTTGTGGTTTCTGTGACTCACTTTTTAAACAAAGACTTTCATTCAGGCATCCAGTTCTAGCGACAAGTGTCATAATACAAAACTCATGTACTGAAATCGCTGGATAGATTCAACAATAATTTGAGTGTCCAGTCTAACATTCACTCTAACATTAGCAAACCTACACTTCAACTAACATTTCAACTCCTAACATTCAACTCTAATCATTCAACTCTAAATTCCAATCTCTAACATTCAACTCTAACAT
>CM036768.1:1511659-1726659 GCA_020796225.1 Arion vulgaris
ACACAGATACAGTTTCAATATGTAGAGTTGACATATGTAGAGTTGACATATGTAGAGTTGACATATGAGAGTTGACTATGTAGAGTTGACGTGTGTATTGTAGAGTTGACGTGGTTGTGTAGAGTTGACTTGTAGAGTTGACGTGTGTAGAGTTGACGTTGTAGAGTTGACTGTGTGCTATGTAGAGTTGACTGTGGTTGCTGTAGAGTTGACTGTGTAGAGTTGACTTGTAGCGTTGACTGTAGGTTGCTTTAGAGTTGACTTGTAGAGTTGACATGTGTAGAGTTGACATTGTAGAGTTGACGTGATGAGAGGTTGACGTGAGTGACTTGTAGAGTTGACGTGTGTAGAGTTGACGTGTGTAGAGTTGACGTGTAGTTGACGAGTTGACGTGTGTATGTTAGAGTTGACGTGTGAGAGTTGACTATGTGTAGAGTTGACTGTGTAGAGTTGACTTTGTAGAGATAACTTTGTCCTTTCCATATTTCAGATTAAGTTATGGAATTGACGTTGTAGAGATTGAGCCTGTAGAGTTCCTCCGGAGTGCACTGCGTGGTCTTCCTGTCACTCTCAAAGAGGTCAAACTTCAAAGTAAGACATACAAGTAACTTATTACAAACTGACCTTACACACCAGTCACATTTTTAATACATACACACCAGACAGCTTTAACACACACACATCTGAGAACGTAGGTACACGCACATCTGACAACTTGACTATACAGGAGTCTCAACTTGACCACACACGTTCCTCAACTTGACTTTAAGAATCACACAACTTGCCTACACAAGATGTATACTCAGTGGCGGCTCGTGATAACATTTGTTGGTGTGCCAAATATTTTGATCCGAATTATTCATGGTTTTAGATTGCTATATTTTAATTTAATAAATAATAAATACACGATATACATTATTTTGGTGGGCCCGGCCCCACTGGCCCTTATAGACGAGCCACCACTGTGTATACTACCAAACACTACCACTACCACCACTACTACTAATACTACGTTTTGCAAGATTTACTACAAATAATTATGTCACTTTCACTACTACTACAGTACAATTATTACTATAAGTACTACCACTAGAGCACTACTACTACAGTACAACTATTACTACAGGTACTAGCACTACTACTACAGTACAATTATTACTATAAGTACTACCACTAGCACCACTGAAACTACTATTGCTACTATTACTACTACAACAACTACAATTATTACTATAAGTATTGCTCTTACTACACATATTACTATCACTGAAATTAACAGTGCAAAGTGCTGCAACTACTAAAGTTGTTACATCTACATCTGATTGTACAATTACTACAACTACTACAACAACTACAACTACTACTACACTACAACTACTACAACAACTACAACTACTACTACACTACAACTACTACAACAACTACAACTACTACTACACTACAACTACTACTACAACTACTACTACAACTACAACTACTAATACAACTACTACTACAACTACAACAACTACTACAACTACTACTACTACAACTACTACTACAACTACAACTACTACTACTACAACTACTACTACAACTACTACTACAACTACAACTACTAATACAACTACTACTACACTACAACACTACTACAACTACTACTACTACTACCTCTTTGCACACAACTACTACTACACTACACTACTGTAACACTACAACTACTACTACACTACAATACTCTCACTACTATACAACTACACTACTAATCACTACTACCACTACAACAACTACTTTCACTACATACTAGCACTACTACTACAATACAATTATACTACTAATACTACCACTAGCACTACACTAAACTACTATGTACTATTACTACTACAACACTAACAACTATACTACAAGTACTCCTACTACTACAACTACTTCTGACAACTACAGTAATATGCTGCACACTACTAAAGTGTCTACATCTACATGACTACTAATACAACTACTACTAACTACAACAACTACTACAACTACTACTACTACTCAACTACTCTACAACTAACTACTACTACTACACTACTACTACAACTACTACTACACTACTACTACTACTACTACTACTACAACTACTACTACAACTACTACTACAACTACTACTACTACTACTACTACTACAACTATTACTACTACAACTACAACTACTACTACTACAACTACTACTACAACTACTACTACTACAACTACTACTAAAACTACTACTACTACTACAACTACTACTACTACTACTACATACTACTACTAACTACAACTACTACTACACTCATACTACAACTACAGCTACACTTCAACTACTACTACAACTACTAACTCACAAACTACAACTACATACTACAACAACTACTACTACTACTACACATACTACTACTACTACTACTACTACTACTACTGCAACTACAACTACTATTACAACTACTACTACAACTACTACTACAACTACAACTACAAAATGTAGCGCCCAATATTTCTGCTACAACTACTACAGTTACCACTACATCTCTAATGTACACAGTTAACACAGACAAGACACTAATAATTATTAAATATTTATAGTGATACAGGGATGCTGCCAGGCTCTGACGCGGCAGGTGTCACTCAGTCACCTGGTACAGACGGCGCGTGCAGTGGTAACCTCTACTGACGGTATGACACAACTGTTGAGTGTTTGGGATGAACATTGACCTCAGCAGCATCATCACGCAGACGTTGTATACCACAGACAGTTTCACTGACAGACAGCAGGCTGTCATTCTAGATTGTAAGTGCTAACAGAAATGGAATCAGGAGGAACACAAGATGATAGTGTGTGTGTGCCTTAAATTTGTTCATACCATCACAAATTGTCATCTCCCACATCTCTTTGTCTGTCATCTCCCACATCTCCATGTCTGTCATCTCCACATCTCCCAATCCCTATGTCTGTCATCTCCACATCTCCTTGTCTGTCATCTCCACATCTCCTTGTCTGTCATCTCTCACATCTCCATGTCTGTCATCTCTCACATCTCCCACATCTCCTTGTCTGTCATCTCCCACATCTCCATGTCTGTCATCTCCACATCTCCTCCATCTCCATTTGTCTGTCATCTCCACATCTCCTTCTGTCTGTCATCTCTACATCTCCTTGTCTGTCATCTCCACATCTCCCACATCTCCTTGTCTGTCATCTCTCACACATCTCCGTCATATCGCCTTGTCTGTCATCTCCTACATCTCCTTGTCTGTCATCTCTCACATCTCCTTGTCTGTCATCTCTCACATCTCCCACATCTCCTTGTCTATCATCTCTCACATCTCCCTCATCTCCCATGTCTCCCACATCTCCATGTCTATCATCTCCAGTCTCCCACATCTCCATGTCTGTCATCTACCATGTCTCATTGTCTGTCATGTTCTATGTCTGTCAAATCGCTTGTCCCCTTGTCTATCATGTCCTATGTCTGTCATTTACCATGTCTCATTGTCTGTCATGTCCTATGTCTGTGATGTTCTATATCCCATTGTCTGTTAGCTCCAATTTCTCCTTGTCTGTCAGTGTCTCCGTGTCTGTTATGTCTCCATGTCTCTCAAGTCTCTCATGTGACATGTCTCACTTGATATATTTCAGTGTGTAGAAACTTTGAGAAACTTCTTGAAGAACAAGTTGCAATAGAAGTCTATCTCACCTGGTTGGATGACTTGCTTCTTACCTGTATCCTACAGGTAAGCGCTTATTATAATTTGGTCACAGCTCTAGTTGGATGAACTTTAATCTGTTCTCTTGACATTTACACATCAGAAACAAGTCTGTTCTCTTGACATTTACACATCAGAAACAAGTCTGTTCTCTTGACATTTACACATCAGAAACAAGTCTGTTCTCTTGATATTTACACATCAGAAACAAGTATGTTCTCTTGACATTTACACATCAGAAACAAGTCTGTTCTCTTGACATTTATACATCAGAAACAAGTCTGTTCTCTTGACATTTACACATCAGACACAAGTCTCAAGTCTGTTCTCTTGACATTTACACATCAGACACAAGACTTAAGTCTGTTCTCTTGACATTCACACATCAGACACAAGACTCAAGTGTGTTACTTTTGTTGACAGGTCAGACAGAAGCGAGGAGACTCTCTAAGGAACATGTCCAGGCAGTTCTTGTTGATGTGGTCATGCTTTTGTACCAGAGTGGCCGTGACATGACCCTACACAGCGCTCACAGTTTCGGTTAGATTATACAGTAACATTTGCTGTTTGTTTAATCTCATGCTGTTTGTTTAATTTCATGCTGTTTGTTTAATCTCATGCTGTTTGTTTAATCTCCTGCTGTTTGTTTAATCTCATGCTGTTTGTTTAATCTCATGCTGTTTGTTTAATCTCATGCTGTTTGCTAAACTCATGCTGCTTACTAAACTCATGCTGCTTGTTAAACTCATGCTGTTTGCTAAACTCATGCTGTTTTCTAAACTCATGCTGTTTGCTAAACTCATGCTGCTTACTAAACTCATGCTGCTTGTTAAACTCATGCTGTTTGCTAAACTCATGCTGTTTGCTAAACTCATGCTGTTTTCTAAACTCATGCTGTTTGCTAAACTCATGCTGTTTGCTAAACTCATGCTGTTTGCTAAACTCATGCTGTTTGTTAAACTCATGCTGTTTGCTAAACTCATGCTGTTTTCTAAACTCATGCTGTTTGCTAAACTCATGCTGCTTACTAAACTCATGCTGCTTGTTAAACTCATGCTGTTTGCTAAACTCATGCTGTTTGCTAAACTCATGCTGTTTGCTAAACTCATGCTGTTTGCTAAACTCATGCTGTTTGCTAAACTCATGCTGTTTGCTAAACTCATGCTGTTTGCTAAACTCATGCTGTTTGCTAAACTCATGCTGTTTGCTAAACTCATGCTGTTTGTTAAACTCATGCTGTTTGCTAAACTCATGCTGTTTGCTAAACTCATGCTGTTTGCTAAACTCATGCTGTTTGCTAAACTCATGCTGTTTGCTAAACTCATGCTGTTTGCTAAACTCATGCTGTTTGCTAAACTCATGCTGTTTGCTAAACTCATGCTGTTTGCTATGCTCATATGAAATGCTTTTTGTCTGCGGTTATTCCTATACTATTGTCCCAAACCCATGTCCTTATACTACAGCTAATCTGGCGTTGTTGTTCTATTGTTGTTGTTCTGATGCCTTTGTTGTTCAGTTGTTGTTAATCTGGCGTTGTTGTTCTATTGTTGTTGTTCTGATGCCTTTGTTGTTCAGTTGTTGTTAATCTGGCGTTGTTGTTCTATTGTTGTTGTTCTGATGCCTTTGTTGTTCAGTTGTTGTTAATCTGGCGATGTTGTTCTATTGTTGTTGTTCTAATGCCTTTGTTGTTCAGTTGTTGTTAATCTGGCGTTGTTGTTCTATTGTTGTTGTTCTGATGCCTTTGTTGTTCAGTTGTTGTTAATCTGGCGATGTTGTTCTATTGTTGTTGTTCTAATGCCTTTGTTGTTCAGTTGTTGTTAATCTGGCGATGTTGTTCTATTGTTGTTGTTCTGATGCCTTTGTTGTTCAGTTGTTGTTAATCTGGCGTTGTTGTTCTATTGTTGTTGTTCTGATGCCTTTGTTGTTCAGTTGTTGTTAATCTGGCGATGTTGTTCTATTGTTGTTGTTCTAATGCCTGTGTTGTTCAGTTGTTGTTAATCTGGCGATGTTGTTCTATTGTTGTTGTTCTAATGCCTTTGTTGTTCAGTTGTTGTTAATCTGGCGATGTTGTTCTATTGTTGTTGTTCTAATGCCTGTGTTGTTCAGTTGTTGTTAATCTGGCGTTGTTGTTCTATTGTTGTTGTTCTAATGCCTTTGTTGTTCAGTTGTTGTTAATCTGGCGATGTTGTTCTATTGTTGTTGTTCTAATGCCTTTGTTGTTCAGTTGTTGTTAATCTGGCGATGTTGTTCTATTGTTGTTGTTCTAATGCCTGTGTTGTTCAGTTGTTGTTAATCTGGCGATGTTGTTCTATTGTTGTTGTTCTAATGCCTGTGTTGTTCAGTTGTTGTTAATCTGGCGATGTTGTTCTATTGTTGTTGTTCTAATGCCTTTGTTGTTCAGTTGTTGTTAATCTGGCGATGTTGTTCTATTGTTGTTGTTCTATTGTTGTTGTTCTAATGCCTTTGTTGTTCAGTTGTTGTTAATCTGGCGATGTTGTTCTATTGTTGTTGTTCTAATGCCTTTGTTGTTCAGTTGTTGTTAATCTGGCGATGTTGTTCTATTGTTGTTGTTCTAATGCCTGTGTTGTTCAGTTGTTGTTAATCTGGCGATGTTGTTCTATTGTTGTTGTTCTAATGCCTGTGTTGTTCAGTTGTTGTTAATCTGGCGATGTTGTTCTATTGTTGTTGTTCTAATGCCTGTGTTGTTCAGTTGTTGTTAATCTGGCGATGTTGTTCTATTGTTGTTGTTCTAATGCCTGTGTTGTTCAGTTGTTGTTAATCTGGCGATGTTGTTCTATTGTTGTTGTTCTGATGCCTTTGTTGTTCAGTTGTTGTTAATCTGGCGATGTTGTTCTATTATTGTTGTTCTGATGCCTTTGTTGTTCAGTTGTTGTTAATCTGGCGATGTTGTTCTATTGTTGTTGTTCTGATGCCTTTGTTGTTCAGTTGTTGTTAATCTGGCGATGTTGTTCTATTGTTGTTGTTCTGATGCCTTTGTTGTTCAGTTGGTGTTAATAATCTGATATTTAGTTTGTTTATGTTATTGTAATGAACCGAAATGACGTCATTAACGCATTGAGAGAGTCTTTCATAAGAAAGGAATTTCAGGGTTTAACATCTCACTCTCTGATCAGATTGAGAGAGATATGAGTATCGATATTGGTAAATTCCAGTCGCTGACCAGATTGAGAGAGATGATTGTCGATATTGATAAATTCCAGTCGTTGACCAGATTGGGGAGAGATATGAGTATCGATATTGATAAATAATTCAGTCGCTGACCAGATTAGAGAGAGATATGAGTGTCGATATTGGTAAATTCCAGTCGCTGACCAGATTGAGAGATATGATTGTCGATATTGATAAATTCCAGTCGCTGACCAGATTGAGAGAGATGTGAGTGTTGATATTGATAAATTCCAATCACTGACCAGATTGAGAGATATGATTGTCGATATTGAAAATTCCAGTCGCTGACCAGATTGACAGATATGATTGTCGATATTGGTAAATTCCAGTCGCTGACCAGATTGAGAGATATGATTGTCGATATTGATAAATTCCAGTCGCTGACCAGATTGAGAAAGATATATGAGTGTTGGTATTGGTAAATCTCAGAGTTTATGTCTAGAATTAATCATATCTATCTCACCTGCTACCTACAGGTTCCTTTCACCTGTTGCACCTTTTGTTTGATGACTACATCCTCCACCTGATCGAATCGATGCACGCCCAGGAGCGCATCAATCAATATATGAAATGTATTAAAGGAGAGACAACTGAAGGTATGTTTATAATTTGTATGTCTCCATGTGCTACTATTGTTTTTCAGATTGACTAAATGTCTGTATTGTACATTCATTTTCAGTTATTCAATTAATTGTCTGCCCCTGTTTATACTTTTGTCTGCACTTTTATTTCTGCTTTCTCCTGGCAAGCTTTACATTATCAACTTTGTCTTAGTCTCACTTAACCAGTTCACATACTCGTTTTCAGAGCCTGTCTCTAGTTAAATCTCATCAAGGTCTGAAGTTCAGCTACTGCGTGTGTGATCGAAGCTGCATCATCTGAAGACAGTATATCCGTAATTACCACTGTCATGCATCTGGCTATCTCTGATCTCATGACAACAGTCACAGTATTAAAAAAAACCAAGAAAAATCTAAATTGAAAACAAGAATCTTAAAGAAAGTCGTATAAGGTTAAATAAACTATGAAGTATGATATTGTCTATTCCCAGGGGAAAGATGTAGTTGGCTGTCCACTCTTGCCGTTAAGAGTAGGGATATTAGCAGATGGAAAATAAAAAAATGGAAATCTCAAACAGATGTAGATAAGGAAATCCACTTAATAAGTAGATGGAACCAATATTGAACAACCAATACGTTGTCAATAGGCTATACATAAAGAAAGCATACATAACACATAACACAATACTGATCCCTCCCTAACCCTGTACTAGCAATATACGTAAAGGGAGCACACACCAATAACACACTAACACACAACACACAACATACAACACATAACACAATACTGCTCCATAGCCCTGTACTAGCAATGCAAGTCATGAATGCTGACAGCAAAAGACAAATAGAAAATTACAACAACAGAAATGAGATTGTTGAGAAGAATGACACAATGTAACAAGAAGATCATCATCAAGTTCCCTGCAGGCTGGCGCAGGCGATCATGGATCTCCACAAATCTATGTCCCTAGTATTTGTTATCATATCAAATGTTGACGCTCTTCCGTGCCTTGAAGTCAGGCTGTCCACAATTTACTCTCTCTGTCTTTTCTCTCTTCCTCTCTCTCTTCTCTCTGTCTCCTCTCTCTGTCTTCTCTCTCGCTCTCTCTGTCATCCTCTCTGCTCGTCTCTCTTCTCTCTGTCTTTCTCTCTCTCCCCGTCTCCTCTCTCTCGTCTCTCTCTCTGTCTCTCTCCGTCTCTTCTCTCTGTCTTCTCTCTCTTCTCTCTCTGTCTTTCTCTCTCTTCTCTCTGTCTTCCTCTCTCTCTTCCTTTCTCTCTGTCTTCCTTCTCTCTCTCCTTCTCTCTGTCTTCCTCTCCCTCTCTCTTCTTCCTCTTCTCCTCCTCTCTGTCTTCTCCTCCTTCTCCTCTGTCTTTCTCCGTTTTCTTCTGTTTTTCTTCTCTTCTCTCTTCTTCTCTCTCTGTCCTATCTGTCTTTTATTCCTTCTCTTCTTTTCTGCTTCTCTCTCTGTCATCCCTCTTGTCTCCTTCTCCTGTCTTTTCTATCTGTCCTTTCTCTCTGTCATCCTCTTGTCTCTCTCTGTGTCTTTCTTCGTTCCTTCTCTCTGTTTCTTCTCTGTCTCACTTCTCTCTGCTTCTCCTCGCTCCTCTCTCTGTCTTCTCCTTCGTCTCATTCTCTCTTCCTCTCTTCTCTCACTTCACTCTCTGTCTTTCTCTCGTTTCTTCTGGTCTTTCTCCTCCACTCTCTGTCATCCTCTCTCTGTCTCCTTCTCTCTCTGTCTTTATCTCTCTCGTCTCCTTCTCTCTCTGTCATCCTCTCTCTTGTCTCCTTCTCTCTGTGTCTTTCTCTCGTTTCCTTCTCTCTCTGTCTTTCTCTCGTCTCCTTCTCTCTCTGTCTTCCTCTCTCTCGTCTCCTTCTCTCTCTCTGTCATCCTCTCTCTCGTCTCATTCTCTCTCTGTCTTCCTCTCATCTCCTCCTCCCCACCCCACCCCTGATTTTACCGGTTGGTACAATGTGTCTAATCCTCCTTCTCATTACATGTCCACAAAATGATGATTGCCTTTTTCTTATATTAAGAAGAAGAAGAAGAAGAAGAAGGTAGATAATCAGAAGTGATACAGTAGTCAGATTCAACGAGAGTGTACAAACATCAACGTGAGTGTACACGCAGCAACGTGAGTGTACAAACATCAATGTGAGTGTACAAACATCAACGTGAGTGTACAAACATCAACGTGAGTGTACAAGCATCAACGTGAGTGTACAAACATCAACGTGAGTGTACAAACATCAACGTGAGTGTACAAGCAGCAACGTGAGTGTACAAGCAGCAACGAGAGTGCTAAACATCAACGCGAGTGTAAGCGCAAGTGAGTGTACAAGCAGCAACGAGAGTGTACAAACATCAACGTGAGTGTACAAGCAGCAACGTGAGTGTACAAGCAGCAACGTGAGTGTACAAGCAGCACCGTGAGTGTACAACATCAACGAGAGTATACAGCAATGAGTGTAAGCAGCAATGTGAGTGTACAAACATCAACGTGAGTGTACAAGCAGCAACGTGAGTGTACAAGCAGCAACGTGAGTGTACAAGCAGCAACGTGAGTGTACAAGCAGCAACGTGAGTGTACAAACATCAACGTGAGTGTATAAGCAGCAACGTGAGTGTATAAGCAGCAACGTGAGTGTATAATCATCAACAGAAGTTAAACAGATAATACAATTCTCTTCAAATATTATACAACAACAACAACAACAAACAATGAGACACAAGAGTAAGCGGAAACAATGGGAGAGATTACTACCATCCAAACACTGGACTGATGGCACAGCAGCATCCCCTCATACCTGTTTCAATATAGGAGGTGTATAATGGGGCTTATCTGGTAATTATTATATTGGAATTTGAGAAATAGTTATTTTTTATTTGGAGAATATTTGTCCTTGTTTTTAAACTGAATTCTGTGAGCAATTTTATCTAACACAAACATATTTTCAATAATATATCAAGATATTCTCTGGACTAGACATTCTCTGAACTAGTCATTCTCTAAACTAGTCATTCTCTGAACTAAACATTCTCTGAACAAAACATTCTCTGAATTAGCTATTCTCTGAAAATTAATTCACGTTTTGTCCTGTTATGTAGACATAACTGACGATATGGTTCTGAATGTAATAAGACGATATTCTGTCTGGAAGAATCATAGCATAATGCGATATGTTCTGCATGTGACATAATTGAGATATGGTCTGTCATGTAGCATAATGACGATAGTTCTCTGGACAAAGACAACAATGCTAAAGTCAAGTGAGACTTATGAATCAGTTGGACAGAACAAGGTCATCGAAGGGGTTTTATATGAGTGGTCAATCCATCTCTACTGACCATGACTTGTCAACAACAACATATTTGGTAAGTAGACACTTTTAACTCAGTTGGTTACATACGTTTTTACGTGTTTTCGCCATTGCTACATAGTTTTACTACAGTCTTCCTTATATCGACATTGCTACAAAGTTTTACTACAGTCTTCCTTATATCGACATTGTACAAGTTTTACTACAGTCTTCCTTATATCGACATTGCTACAAAGTTTTACTACAGTCTTCCCTTATATCGACATTGCTACAAAGTTTTACTACAGTCTTCCCTTATATCACATTGCTACAAAGTTTTACTACAGTCTTCCTTATATCGACATTGCTACAAAGTTTTACTACAGTCTTCCTTATATCGACATTGCTACAAAGTTTTACTACAGTCTTCCTTATATCGACATTGCTACAAAGTTTTACTACAGTCTTCCCTTATATCGACATTGCTACAAAGTTTTACTACAGTCTTCCTTATATCGACATTGCTACAAAGTTTTACTACAGTCTTCCTTATATCGACATTGCTACAAAGTTTTACTACAGTCTTCCCTTATATCGACATTGCTACAAAGTTTTACTGCAGTCTTCCCTTATATCGACATTGCTACAAAGTTTTACTACAGTCTTCCTTATATCGACATTGCTACAAAGTTTTACTACAGTCTTCCTTATATCGACATTGCTACAAAGTTTTACTACAGTCTTCCCTTATATCGACATTGCTACAAAGTTTTACTACAGTCTTCCTTATATCGACATTGCTACAAAGTTTTACTACAGTCTTCCTTATATCGACATTGCTACAAAGTTTTACTACAGTCTTCCTTATATCGACATTGCTACAAAGTTTTACTACAGTCTTCCTTATATCGACATTGCTACAAAGTTTTACTACAGTCTTCCTTATATCAATAACTACATCTTAACTAAATGATGATGCTCGTCCATCACGGGAGATGATGACCACATAAATTTTCATCCAAGGGAATGTAGTTGCGTTATGTTTGTCTGTGGGTGCGTAGATGACTAGTGAGGCCGATACTGTCTTGAAATGTTCTTGTACAGTGTGGGCAAGGTATACTTGCACTTGTGGAAACTTTTACTGCCTTTCTATTTTGACGTTTTTGTTCCATCCGTGCTGTTCTACCTGCCTCGCAGGCCGAGGAACCGTGTCGAAGAAGTGTGCACCAGGCTGATCTGTCTTGAGCAACATTCTCCCAGTTGTTGACATCTATGCCAAAGGATTTCATCGAGTTCTTGAGTGTATCTTTGAATCGCTTTTCTGACCACCCTGTGAGCGTTTACCGCCATGCAGCTTACTATAAAAGAGTCGTTTGGGTATTCTACAATTTGGCATTCGAGCCACATGTCCTGCCCATCGTGTCTGGAACTTCATCAAGATTGTATAGATGCTGGGGAGAGAAGCTCTTTCTAGTCCTAAAAAGAACTAAATGATAATTGTATGGTAACTATTATATTTCTAACTGAACTATACATATATAGTTTAATCTTTATGATTCTCAGAATATGATGGAGTCGGTAACAGCTACAGTAGAGATGATGGAGTCGGTAACAGCTACAGTAGAGATGAAGATGATGCCTTGGACCGGATGTGTTCAGCTGTGCTAAGTGTTGATACGTTACCGGATGTCAACACTACATGTGCCATGTCAATAAACCAGTCAAGGTGAGCACATGAGTTATTTTTACACAGGTAGACATGGTTTTACCTGTCAACTCATTCACACAGGTAGACATAGTTTTACCTGTCACATAGCTTGTCAATAGATCATGATTATAGCACACTAAAGATAACAATAATAATAACATATTACAGAGAAGATTTGACTAGAATATCAGTAGCTCTGAGAAGATAAGAACCAAAACTCATGCGTGTTGTATGTTGTAGTTGTAACACAGAACCAACAACTTCATGCGTGTTGTATGTTGTAGTTTTCTGTAACACGCAGAACCAACAACTTCATGCGTGTTGTATGTTGTGTTTCGTAAACAGAACAACAACTCTGCGTGTTGTATTTGTGTTCTGTAACACGCAGAACCAACAACTTCATGCGTGTTGTATGTTGTAGTTTTCTGTAACACGCAGAACCAACAACTTCATGCGTGTTGTATGTTGTAGTTTTCTGTACCGAGAACAACAACTCATGCGTGTTGTATGTTGTAGTTTTCGTAACACGCAGAACCAACATTATTCATGTTAATTTAGTTTCCAGTAACGTAAGCTTAGTAACACATAGGACCAACAGTATTTATGTTAACATCTACCACTCTCAACAGCTACATGGGCAGCACGCTACATCCTTACACAGAGCAGCAGCAACAGCAACAACAACCACCAAGCGTGCAGAGCTACTACAACACCAACCAGACCGTCATCTCACATCATATTCATAATAATGAGTCCCTCAAAGGAGTATACACCACAGACTATGAACAGGTATGAAGACACTTTATTTGTCTTGTTTTCTTTACAGGTTACTGGTTACTAAACTGACGTCATTGCACTCCGGGCAGATCCATAGGTGCTTAGTCTCCCCAACAGATATCAAAGAGTATGCATACTGATGGTTCTCGTGGCTCGCTGATTAAACACACCTCTCACTCTGCCTCTCAGGCATTCAGTTCGTCTTGTACAACGGGTAACTCCAAACTGCCTAAATTGCGTGATCGATTCAACATCGATTTTAGTGTCCTCATCCAGCAGACAGTCACGAAGAGACCGAAGAACATCCCCCTTATCCATTTTCAACTCCCCAACAATCGATGCTGTTGATGCAAGCCTGTCCGCTCTCTCATTACCGTAACCACCCTTATTTTCTTTAAATGTCTGTGTCTGTGTCTCTCTCTTATTCTACCGTTCACATTTGTCTGCAATTTCATCTGATCTATCTTCGATATCTCCTTTCTCATCTTTATTTTAACTTATCTCCATCCTTATCTTATCTCTCTAATTTCCTCCTCATCTACATTCACATCTGATCTGATTTCTACTATCGATGATATATTATTGACTACTTCAAATTGCGATCATGTTCCAACTTTCACAATCCTTGTCGTTCACATTCCAACTCACATCTCACCTATTTCTCATTCTAACCCACATCCCACTCTCCTACACATTCTGAATATACTACAAGCTTGTATATATTGAATATATAAAAATCTGGTCAGTAATGGCGGAATGCTGGAGGACCATTAAGAGTCAGAACTGTTTGATTCTGAACAGGACGTTGCTAGCGCATTTTCGCCATGTTTGGTCGGGTATTTTCCGGTTTCGTTTGCCGAGCTACTGAGTTAGTGCTTGAGCAACGCTGTGAGCTATGACTGTTACATGGAATGCTTTTGCTGTGTCAACCGTGCGTTTGTTGTGTGTATTCAGAAAATGGCGGACAGCGGTTATGACGAGCAAGCTCAATCTGCCGTATTAAGTTATATTGCGAGTGCAGAAAGCTGGATTTTGTCATGATTGATGTTCCTTCGACAAGAATTGCTATTCAAGTGATGAACAGTTTTGTGTTGCTACATTAGCGACGGCCATATGCATTTTATGCGGAGCAGGTTGTTTTTGTGGCGGCACGCGGCTGTTTCATTCTGGAATTAGTTCACACAGGAAACATTTCACAGTGGTTAGCATTTCGTGTGATTTTCATTGGCACAGGAACGGAGCAATTATGGGGTGACCCGTTGCAGTGAAGTTGGAACCGTACTTATGAACTATGAACTATGAACTACAAGCTGTGATTATCCCAAACTCTCCAACGTAACGTGCTGGGCTAAGATCTTCTGATTGACAAGTCACTGTACCGAATTCAACATACTGTTGTACTGTCTGGTACATCAACTGTCCCACTGTCTGGTACATCAACTGTCCCACTGTCTGGTACAGCAACTGTCCCGCTGTCTGGAACAGCAACTGACCCACTGTATGGTACATCAACTGTCCCACTGTTTGGTACAGCAACTTACTGTCGGTCAGCAACGTCACTGTTTGGTACATCTATTTGTTTTACTGTACTAAAGTTACTGTTGTCATAGTTACTGTACTTATTGTTGTCAGAGTTACTGTACTTATTGTTGTCAGTTACTGTACTTATTGTTGTCATAGTTACTGTACTTATTGTTGTCAGAGTTACTGTACTAAAGTTACTGTTGTCATAGTTACTGTACTAAAGTTACTGTTATCAGAATTACTGTACTAAAGTTACTGTTGTCACAGAGTTACTGTACTTATTGTTGTCATACCACTACTGCACTTGAATGCGTGTGTGTTTGTCTGTGTGTGCACGCGCGTGTGTGTATGTACAAAAGATCTGTTATGTTCACAGGTCTCTAGTGTTATCCAAACTATCAAAGAACACTCAGATCCGGACTCATGGTCTAATCTGTGTATCACGTTTGATAAGAAATAACAATAAATCAGTCCTTGAGCAAACAACTACAGTTGTAATCAAATCTTTTTTCTTCTTTCTCAGGCCAATACACGAT
Organism: Arion vulgaris; assembly: GCA_020796225.1. Classification (NCBI taxonomy): domain Eukaryota; kingdom Metazoa; phylum Mollusca; class Gastropoda; order Stylommatophora; family Arionidae; genus Arion; species Arion vulgaris. Next base: position 1,526,957 of record CM036768.1, read on the forward strand.
CTGATTACGTGGTACAGACCACTAGACAGAACAGCCAATCACCATGGGGAATTCAGTCACGTGGTAGAGGAACTTCCCACTCAGGGCTGATCTTAAAGTAGGTCACCATTAAAAAACTGGATTCTCCTCAAGATGTTAATTCTCATTTTGTTTTTATATTTGTTAGACAACACGTCATCATGATATAACTAAAACAAGATTCATTCTTGGGTTGAACACGCCATCACGACATAACTAAAACAAGGTTCAGTCTTGGGTTAAAAATGCTTGTCTTGGCTTGACGTTAATACACACCCACTCCCATAAATCCCTAAAATACGATATTTAGATCGTCATTGTTTTCACGTAATGTTATTTATTTAATTGTTGATAGCTTATTTTCATCCTTACAGACGGTCAATCTGCAAGTGTTTCACTGTGACAACTTCTGAGTTTGTCTCTCTCTTGCCTTCAGATCACCATCTCTTTTGAAAAGATTCTACACCTTTGCGTAATGTTGTTTTCCACATAACTCGGTTAACAACCACAGTTACTGCGCCAGTACAATAGCAGTTGTTTATTGCAAGCTGTGCTGATAACAGTTTGACAAAATGTGTTGTAACACTGCAAGCTCATATTCAAGAGCAAATTTACCAACCACTGTCTTTTCAGGAGGTCAAAACTCTCATACAGAGAAAATCTGCAGTAGACTGGAAGACAAACACTGGATATGATTATGGAAAAGACTTCCTCAAAGACCTAAGCAGAACAGACCAGGTCATTATACTTATACTACGCACTAGACACTGCAGACTCAACAAACACTTATATAGACTAGGAATAAGTCAAACAGCTCTCTGCCAGTGTCAACAGGCGGAACAGACACCACAGCATATCCTGCAAGACTGTCCTCTCCTGTGTGAGCTGAGAAGCAACATGTGACCACACCCAGTCGACCTGAAAACTAAGCTTTGGGGAAACCTGACAGACCTGAAGCTGACTGCCCAGTTTGTGGTCCACAGTAAATTAAGATCATGACCAGAGATTGATGAAGAAGAATATTATGATCTGCAAGTTAAGGGCATTCCTCATTTTCATGAGCCTGTATCTGAGCCTGTCAGGATCAGATAGTTTTCTTCAAAAGGGGAAAAATGAAAATGAGAAACATTCTGTCATCTACGATAAATCATCTCTATGTGATGTAGACTAACATCATCATCATCTCTATGAGGTGTAGACTCACCACATCATCATCTCTATGTGATGTAGACTCACATCATCTCTATGAAGTGTAGACTCACAACAACATCATCTCTGTGTGGTGTAGACTCACAATTGGGCACAAATTCGGGAAGATGGTTCCTAAGAGTCCAGAAAGATCTATAAGATGGTAAACTATAGGTCCAGGTAGATGACGCAAGTAAACACAGGTGTGCAGCTGGAAAACTATAGGTATAAAGTCCAGGTAGATGACGCAAGTAAACTCAGGTGTGCAGCTTATCTTACAGCAGTATTCCCTAACAGAAACGATAACCTGCTGCCTTGCAGGAGAGTTGAGAGTAACCATAGGCTAAAGAAAGTATATCTAAAAAAAAAAACCTGACGGAAATCGGAAGGACTGGGCCATAAGGTGCATAAAAGTACAATGGTAAGTGTGCACATATGACCTGGTACTGTAGGCAAGAGTTAATAGTAGTTGTAAACTTCAGAATGCAAGATTCACTAACACAATTAGACAATAACTGCACTAACAACAATCTCACAGTCTTATCTTTTATCTGCAACTCTCATATCTTAGTCTTATCTCTCGTATCTCCTTTTTTATCTGCAACTCTCTAGAATGTCCTTTCTCAAATATCATAGCTTTCATTTTGTCCCCATATTCCCCCGTCCTCCAATGCAGCAGCCACGTCATTGATCCTACATCCAGTGTACCCAACTACTGTTGGTTGGTTCACATTCTCTCTCCATCATCCAGATAGCTCCCATCTCCGCATGCTTGTTCACATTTAACCACCCATTGAAATCATGCTGTTCAACGTCTCTGATACTGTTTTCCTATATATGTAAAACAAATGATATTTATGTCCATCCTGTCAATATATTTTATATCTAATACTTTTGTAGATATAAACTTGATTTCAATTATTTTCAAACTGACAGTTCTGGTCAGCCCATGCAATCATCGCTTGCTCGGGACACAGGATCCAGTCAATGTCAGCCAACATCACAAGTTCGAAACAAAGGTTCTGACCAACGTTTGCAAGCCTCGCTGGTCAATAACACAAACCCTGATCAAAGTTTGCAAGACGCAACTGCTCGAGATACAATCTATCAGAGTGTCCATCTGACATCGTCTCCATCAACGCCCAGTATCGGCCATTGCTACAGTCAACACAACATGGAAGTAGCATGCACTAGCCCTGGTTACCATGGATCCGTGTCACCGGAAATGATAACATTATCAACAGGAAATAGCCAACTTAAACGAAAGCATAGCTCCCATCAAGACATTAAACAGACTGTAAAACAACACGTCATTGGCAAATCATTGACTGCAGATGTCACAGGGTCACAACAATATGGACTTGATCTGTTGTGAGCTATATTCTTATAGTTACTTAGAGCCATCTTTAGTTGTTTTCCTCAGTTGTTGCCATCAGAACAGCGCAAGACAAAAACAGAAAACCACGACACTGGGCAACAACCCGGCGTAGCAGTTGACTACTAAAGAAGAAGAAGTAGGTAGACTACAGGTTGGCAGTCACTTCCTGTCATTATGTAGTTGTAGGAACTTGTAGGTTTATTTGGCGAAGTAATTAAAACGTTTGTATATGGTTCTGATGGTTGTAGGTTCGGATACGGACCAAGTCACATGTGCATTTTTTCACGAGATCCCTAGTCAAGTGTTTTTGCTGGAGCTATGGTATTGATAGTTTGTACAACATTCTTGGCAAATGGCATGCCATGTCTGCATATAAAGACGGAGCCATATTTGGAAATCCGGTGCAATAAGTCAATTTTTCGCCATTAGACCTTTTTTTTTTAGTAAGTTGTAGACTAGCGTAATTAGCTAATAATTTGTAGACTAGTATAGTTAGCTAATAATTTGTAGACTAGTATAGTTAGCTAATAATTTGTAGACTAGTATAGTTAGCTAATAATTTGTAGACTAGTATAGTTAGCTAGGGATAGAGCTGACATTTTAAACGCCCTCATAGAATGTGGCTGCAAAGTGGATTTTCATCTAAATCAATCCACATCAACTACTAGATTGCAAGTGCTTAGATTGAAGATTGGAATGACCAGAAAATAGCAGCACAACAGTTATCAGTTATATGAGGACTATCATCATAGCACTCCAGACATGTCCATAGGTGCTCTGATCTCCGCCTCAGCAAATCCAGCAGCAGCCCAACAACAACAGGTGTATGAGTATGCTCATCAATCAGCATTGAACTGGTACAGTTAGTCACTGGACACTGAGATATTGCGATGGAGATTGAAACACATATGGACATGTCCAAAGTGCAATGAAGATATTCCAAACTGAAACTATGAACATACGAAATGACATGTCCGGATTAGCAAGAATTATTATTTTAATACATATAAACACAACATGATTCAAGTTTAACATTGGAATATTGGATGTAATTACATTTAAGTCCCTGCACATATAGGTGTGATCAACATGTAGGCATGAAGCCCATACACATGTAGGCATGAAGTCCCTACACATGTAGGCATGAAGCCCATACACATGTAGGCATGAAGTCCCTACACATGTAGACATGAAGTCCCTACACATGTAGACATGAAGTTCACACACATGTAGACATGAATTTTAAACACATGTAGGCATAATTAAGTCCCTACACATATACATATGAATATGAACTTACAGCATGTAGGCATGAATACCATACACATGTAGACATGAATAAGGAGAACCTTCACATGTGATAATAATTGAGGATCGACAAACATAGATGCATAATAGGAAATGTCACATAAACGTCAGATGTAGATATGATTTGAGACCCGTAAACAATCAACATATTGTCTGGTCTATAACATGAATGATAACTTGAACATGAGGTCTGACCTATAACATGAATGTGAGGTCTGACTTAAAACATGAACATGAGGTCTGACCTATAACATGAATGATAACTTGAACATGAGGTCTGATCTATAACATGAATGTGAGGTCTGACTTAAAACATGAACATGATTTCTGACTTAAAACATGAACATGAGGTCTGACCTATAACATGAATGTGAGGTCTGACTTATAACATGAATGTGAGGTCTTGACTTATAACATGAATAATAACTCAAGTATAACTAAAATAATGACAACAAATGTTAGGTCTGACCTATGGCACATTCAATAAATGATAACAGCAAAGATACATGATACACTGTACAAGGTATGTTATTGTTATCACAATTAGTACAACATTGTCATGGTTACACAAGGACTCATTAACATAGAAGTCACATGCCCATTACCAACTCACATAGACGATGTTGCTGCTGCTTTCGCTGCTCACAGGTCAATCAGATAGTAATAAATGTAACATAATGTCTTACATAATAATCAGACATAATAGAATCAGACATAATAGAATCAGACAATAGAATCATATATAGTTGAACACAAGAAATAGACAAGTTTGAGCAAACAAGGCCTTGGACTGGCTGTAGTAAATGTGCAAAGAAGGCCTCGGGCTGGCTGTAGTAAATGTGCAATAGGTTATTGGATTGTCGTTTGATAAATGTAAACATTAAAATCTTATTCAAATAACATGTTCTTTGGTAATTGGCTTCAGGGAACATGTGTAGAATGGAGAATATGGCTGCCACTAGGGGGGTAACTGTAGACTAAGGATGAATGATGGCTGCCACTAAGGGGGTACATGTAGAAGGATGAATGATGGCTGCCACTAGGGGACACCTGTAGAGTAAGGATGAATGATGGCTGCCACTAGGGAACACTTGTAGACTAAGGAATGAACTTTGTTGCTAGGAGACAGTTGTAGGCTGAAGAATGAACTTTGTTGCTAGGAGACAGTTGTAAGCTGAGGAATGAAGAAAGTTGTAAGGAGATGTTTTTAAACTAAGAAGAGATGACCGTTTCTCAGAGATAAGTGGATTAAGCTCAGAGATAATTGCATTAAGCTCAGAGATAATTGGATTAAGCTCAGAGATAATTGGATTAAGCTGTTTCTAAATGGCAATAGTAGAATGAAAAATAAAGGTTGCTTCTAATGGACATAGGTTCAATGAGGAATAAATGGGTTATTGGGCACTGAAATGATGTCACAGCACTCCGGGCAGACTCATAGGTGCTCAGTCTCCCCAACAGATGTCGAAGGGTATGCATACTGATGATTCCTGTGCCTCGCTGGTTAAACAAACTTCTCTCTCTGCCCCTCAAGCATCCAGCTCTACCTGTACAACATGCAATTCCAAACTCCTTAAATCGTTGAATTGATTCAACATCAATTTTAGTGTCCTAATCCAACAGTAGATCACCTCAAGAGATTGAATAACATCCACACTTATCCATCCTAAACTCCCCAACTTTGGATGCAAGTAAGTCTGCATGAGGAATAAAGGATGTAGCTAGTGGACATTTGTAGGTTGTGATATCTCTCTCGATCCCCGGATTGTGATATCAAGTTTATCACTACTTAGATTACTAGTATAACGAGCACTAAAGTTTATCATAATATTATCTTAGACATAAGTTTTTGTTGGAATAAAAAAACTACAATAATGGGGTCACAGAATGCAAAGAAGTTGATAACTGGCTATACTAGTGACCGCATACCGAGGAGTGACAATTTGAAGTTTGAGGTCAGCTTGAGACACATATTTTCTGTGTGCATATCGATATATGTGGTTGAACTACTAGAGACGCTGGTCCATTACTTAAGGATTTAAATTACAAGTACCTCTGAGATCAGAGTAAGGCTTGCTTAAATGATAAGTAAACTGGGGGGTAAGGAAAACAAGCCTGCACACAAAAATCAGTCAGAGACGCCATTTTATAAATCATGACTATGTCTGAATACATAGCAGGTAAACATAATTTGTTTTTGTAAAACTACAGTAATAGAATGTTGACAGTCTGATGTTGACAGTCTGATGTGGATCGTTTCAAATTGATTGTCTTATGTTGACTGCCTTGTACTGAGAGCCTCAAGCTGACAGCCTCATGATAGTAGCCTCAAGTTAATAGTCTCATACTGGCAGCCTCATGTTGGCAGCCTCAAGTTGACAGACTCAAGTTGAAGCCTCAAGCTGATAGCCTCAAGCTGACAGCCTCATGTTGATATAATTGACAGAATTGATGGCTGAAGTTGTAAGATCAAGTTTGAGATCTGTCATTCATGAGAGAAACCTAAATATTTGTGTTGACAGTTCTGAAAATAAAGTTGAGGAGACGGCAGACATCATTACCAAATATATCAGTAGTTTGTTGACATAAAAAAAAAAAAAAAAAGACAGCAAATAGTTATATGAAAATGATATACAATGTAGTTATCAATGTTAAGCTAAGATCTAGGTAATATAACAAATATATCACTCGGGTTGAGGTGATATAACAAATATATCACTCGGGTCAAGGTAATATAACAAATATATCACTCGGGTTGAGGTGATTTAACAAAAATATAACAATGCAATACATATTATCTCTGGTAACAGCACACATCGATCAGTTCATATTATCTCAGGTAACGGCACACACCGGTCAGTTCATATTATCTCGAAATCACACGGTCAATTATCCAGTACAGCACACACAGGTCAGTTCATATTATCTCAGGTAACAGCACACACCGTCAGTTCAAATTATCTCATGTGACAATACACATTAGTCAGTTCATATTATCTCATGTGACAGCACACACCGGTCATGTGACAGCACAAATCGGTCATGTGACAGCACACATACTATCAATTCTGCCAATTAGAAACAATATTTCAAATCTATAAAATTGAAAGAAAAACAGACACAAGACTAACTACAGACAGACGTCACAAGTTATAGTTCAGAATATTATTGCTCATATTACAGTTATCATGACATGTATAAGTTGTTGATATCACAGTTATGATGGACATTATGTATCATTTGTTGTACCAAAATAATATTAAACATATAAATATAAACAGCAGCATCATCATCATCATCAGCAGCACTATTGTAACATCTTCTCCATTCAGCTTTGCTACATCAGCAACACTATTGTATCATCTTCTCCATTCAGCCTTGCTACATTAGCAACACTATTGTAACATCTCCATTCAGCTTTGCTACATCAGCAACACTATTGTATCATCTCCATTCAGCTTTGCTACATCAGCAACACTATTGTAACATCTCCATTCAGTTTTATGACATCAGCAGATGATATTGTATAAAAACTATCATTTTAGTAGTTCTGTCAGGTGACAGCAGTTGGTCAGGACGGATGTGAACAAAAACATCATCAGTTTTCATACAATTACTAAAACAGCCCAAGACACAGAAGTGTACAGACTATATAACAAACAGCCCAAGACACAGAAGTGTACAGACTATAAACAAACAGCACAAGAGACAAAAGTGTACAGACTATAGAACAAACAGCCTGATCAGTTGCATAACTAAAATACTACACAATAGTAGACAAGAAAGAATTAAGAACAAAATAGGCAATAAAGTAGGAGAAGAACGGTTTGGTTTTAGAACGAACAGAAGAACAAGAGAAGCAATAAAATAGGAGAAGAACAGTTTGGTTTTAGAACGAACAGAAGAACAAGAGAAGCAATAAAGTAGGAGAAGAACGGTTTGGTTTTAGAACGAACAGAAGAACAAGAGAAGCAATAAAATAGGAGAAGAACAGTTTGGTTTTAGAACAAACAGAAGAACAAGAGAAGCAATATTTCATCTGAGAATACTAGCCTGATAAATGTATAGATATTTAGAAATATATATACCTTTGTTACGTTGACTACAGCAACACTTTTGACAAGAGTCCAACAATTAAAGTTAATCATATGCTTACAAGAAATAAATCTGGATGGTAAGGACATCATACTAATTAGAAATATGTACTGGAAACAAGTTATGTGGTCACCAGTTGGGAAAAGAAAACGTGGAAGACCTAAGACGACTTTTCGAGGAAACATCCTACAAGAAAGTGTGGCTACTACATTCGACAACACAAAACTAACATTGCAGACGTAGATTTAGATTTGTCGGGTCTGTGTAATTAGCTCTGTAATATATGGCACAGAAACATGGACATCCTACTCAAGGCATGAGAGGAGACGTAACATCTTTCCCTTTTGATGTCTCCTCAAGATTATCAATATTAGATAGCATGACAAGATAACCAACTCTGAAATACTGCAACTTTCTAACTTGTCATCTGTCATTGGAATACTTCAGAGATGGTCCAGATGACTGGTCTCCAGATGACTGGTCTCCAGATGACTGGTCTCCAGATGACTGGTCAGATGACGTCTCCAGATGACTGGTCTCCAGATGACTAGTACATGTGAGAAGATATCCAGACTGGGAAGGAAAGAGACTGATTGCTAAGCTATAAGGATATCTGTAAGGCTTCAATGAAGGGCTGTTCTGTCAGTCCCAACAAATAGGAAAAACTAGCTGATGGCTGAATTATATAGAAAATAACATTATGCAAAGGTATTTCAAAAATAAACTTCTGAATGAACTAGAAGACATGAGAAACAAGTACAAACACAGAAGTCTTCACTTTCACATACTTTTTTCAAATGATCAACTACAAAGGCAATATATATATATATTTACAACTCATGCACACAGTATATGTATCTCTCACACACACAATCTACATATCTCACACATACAGTATACTGTGTAGATTATTCACATGACATGTAAAGACATACAGCAGTCACGATAAGATTGCTTTAGCAAGGATATTATGCAAGATTATCATGGAGAGGATAGAAAGAATGGATACACATGTCATGATATTCAATCAGTCTTCAGACATAGTAGAAGCACAAACAAATTACACTTTTAATATGAGAAATATCTTCCAGAAAGTCAAAGAATACAATGTGGTCTTCCATATATTTTGTATAGATTATAACAAGGCCTTCGATTTATGTACAATATCAGAAGTTATGGAACAACATGAAGGGCATGGGATTTCCATCACATTTGATTCAACTCATAGAAACTTGGATATCATGAACAACATGATTCAACTCATAGAAACACGATATCATGAACAACAAGCAGCAGCAGCAGTTAGAGTAGCTAGAGTGAAACATTAGAATGGTTTCAGTTAGAGTAGCTGAAGTGAAACATTAGAGTGGTTTCAGTTAGAGTAGCTAGAGTGAAACATTAGAGTGGTTTCAGTTAGAGTAGCTAGACTGAAACATTAGAGTGGTTTGAGTTACCAAGAGAAGTAAGACAAGGCTGCATCCTCTCTTCATATTTATGTAGAACATAAAATGAAGAAAACAGAAATAATAACTCTCAACATGGCTACACAAGTCCAACTAGAAAATAAAATCCTTTCAACTACAACTGCTTTCACATATCTTGGAAGTGTTATCAGCCATGATGGAGGAGCTGGATCTGACATTACAAGTTGATTGAGTAAAGCATAAAGATAAGTGATAAGCATGGAGACCATCTGTCATGAAAACTGCACTGAGATGGACAATAGAGGGTCAACGAAAATGTGGAAGATTCAAAATGATCTGGAGGAGAAGATATGGTTCCTGGAAGACATGGTTCCTAGAAGATATGGTTCCTGGAAGACATGGTTCCTAGAAGATATGGTTCCTGGAAGATATGGTTCCTGGAAGATATGGTTCCTGGAAGATATGGTTCCTGGAAGATATGGTTCCTGGAAGATATGGTTCCTGGAAGATGTGGTTTCTGGAAGATATGGTTCCTAGAAGATATGGTTCCTGGAAGATGTGGTTCCTGGAAGATATGGTTCCTGGAAGATATGGTTCCTGAAGATATGGTTCTGGAAGAATGGTTCCTGGAAGATATGGTTCTGGAAGATATGGTTTCTGAGAATGGTTTCTGAAACTGAGCAGAGGTTGACTAAGATGAGTGGCAACAAGACATTAAAGACACATTGAACATGGCGATGGAGGAGATGGGAGAACTTGCTAGATACTGAAATCTTGACATGAAGGTTGTGATGAAAGAGATGTTCTGTTAAAGGGTATGTTGCATAATGAATACATCACTAACACACTCTGTATCATTTATACACACTGTGTATCATTTATACACACTCTATATCAGTCATACACACTCTATAGCAATATTATGCATGACCATAGATCACTGACAAAGAATTGTAGAACACATATTGTCTCTCCCATACATGATAATATTGTCTCAATCTCCCAGACATGATATTATTGTCTCAATCTCCCAGACATGATATTATTGTCTCAATCTCCCAGACATGATATTATTGTCTCAATCTCCCAGACATGATATTATTGTCTCAATCTCCCAGACATGATAATATTGTCTCAATCTCCCAGACATGATATTATTGTCTCAATCTCCCAGACATGATATTCTCCCACACATGATAATATTGTCTCTCCCACACATGATAATATTGTCTCAATCTCCCACACATGATATTATTGTCTCAATCTCCCACACATGATATTGTTCCACACATGATATTATTTTTATGTGTTGAGCTAATTATGCAGTGATTATCAGAACATCATCACATACAACAAAATAACAGCAACATCACCACTATTATGCTGTAGTCTGATGTGTAAGCATGACTCTGATCATCAAGTTCAACTGTTGACACATCAAATATCAATCAAGAACAAGGATGTTGTTAAGTAAAATATGACCTGCACAAGGTTTACAAACAGCGACCAGCTCTTGCTGTCATATGATGGACGTCTGCTCAGGCACAGCTAACAAATATGTCCTAAAGTAGCATGGGAGATACGTCAAGAGTCACCAGTAACTGGGATGCTGTTCTTGTGAACACATTGTACATATCGTGTCTTGGTGTCCACCATTTCACACAATAGAGGACTTTCTTTCAGAACATCTTGAAACAAGGCACTCTTGTGTGCTCTCATAGCAATGTCTGTCAGTGTCCTGTTCATATTTAGAAAATAGAAGACAGAGAACATGTGATAGATTATTTCTTGAGTCTATTGTGTGACATGAATAGATAGATAGATAGATGAATGGATGGATTGATGGATGGATGGATTGATGGATGGATGAATGGATGGATGGATGGATAGATAGATAGGTAGATAGGAAGATAGATAAATAGATAGATAGACAGACAGACAGATAAATAGATAGAAAGGTAGATAGGAAGGTAGATAGGAAGGTTGATAGATAGGCAATTTATAGTAATTTAATTACTTTATCAGTAAACAAATTAGTGTAAGCATCGATTACTTTGCAACTACAGCGTTGATACTAACTAATGAAGGTTTATTACTTCAGATTATTTATATAGCTTGTTGTGTATTGTCATTGTTTTTTGGTAAAACTATAGTAGACTACTTTGTTATTACATGTTTCACCATTTTATAAAGTTTTACTGCAGTCTCTATCTCTCTCTCTCTCTCTCTCTCTATTGATAATATTATTTAATGAAAATGTTCATTATGGGAATTTCTTAGATTTAGAGATAACTACGGAGCAAGTTCACATGAAACTGATGTTTGACATAACTACAGAGCAAGTTCACATGAAACTGATATTTGACATAACTACAGAACAAGTTCACATGAAATAGATGTTTCTGTCAATCAATAGTCCAGCATCAGAAATAATCGTGATCTATATGCAATCTCTACACATTCAGTAGAAGTGATGAAATCAGAAAACTATCTGGTCAACCAATAGTAACAACTATTATAAGAAAAGAAGATGGAGATATGTTGGACACACCTTGAGAAGAAATGTCTGGTCAACGACTAGTAACAACTATTATAAGAAAAAGAAGATGGAGATATGTTGGACACATCTTGAGAAGAAATGTCTGGTCAACCAATAGTAACAACTATTATAAGAAAAAGAAGATGGGGATATGTTGGACACACCTTGAGAAGAAATGTCTGGTCAACGACTAGTAACAACTATTATAAGAAAAGAAGATGGAATATGTTGGACACATCTTGAGAAGAAATGTCTGGTCAACAACTAGTAACAACTATTATAAGAAAAAGAAGATGGGGATATGTTGGACACATCTTGAGAAGAAATGTCTGGTCAACCACTAGTAACAACTGTTATAAGAAAAGAAGATGGAGATATGTTGGACACATCTTGAGAAGAAATATCTGGTCAACGACTAGTAACAACTATTATAAGAAAAAGAAGATGGAGATATGTTGGACACATCTTGAGAAGAAATATCTGGTCAACGACTAGTAACAACTATTATAAGAAAAAGAAGATGGAGATATGTTGGACATACCTTGAGAAGAAATGTCTGGTCAACCATTAGTAACAACTGTTATAAGAAAAAGAAGATGGAGATATGTTGGACACATCTTGAGAAGAAATGTCTGGTCAACCAATAGTAACAACTATTATAAGAAAAAGAAGATGGAGATATGTTGGACACATCTTGAGAAGAAATGTCTGGTCAACAACTAGTAACAACTGTTATAAGAAAAAGAAGATGGAGATATGTTGGACACATCTTGAGAAGAAATGTCTGGTCAACAACTAGTAACAACTATTATAAGAAAAAGAAGATGGAGATATGTTGGACACATCTTGAGAAGAAATGTCTGGTCAACCACTAGTAACAACTATTATAAGAAAAAGAAGATGGAGATATGTTGGACACATCTTGAGAAGAAATGTCTGGTCAACCAATAGTAACAACTATTATAAGAAAAAGAAGATGGAGATATGTTGGACACATCTTGAGAAGAAATTCTGGTCAACCAATAGTAACAACTATTATAAGAAAAAGAAGATGGAGATATGTTGGACACACCTTGAGAAGAAATGTCTGGTCAACCACTAGTAACAACTGTTATAAGAAAAAGAAGATGGGGATATGTTGGACACATCTTGAGAAGAAATGTCTGGTCAACCAATAGTAACAACTGTTATAAGAAAAAGAAGATGGAGATATTTTGGGGCACATCTTGAGAAGAAATGATCACAGAATACCAAAGCAGGAATTGAAGTGGGAGACGATGGGTTCAAGAAAGAGAGGACAGGACGCCCAAGGAAAACCCTGAAACGAACTTTGCTGAAAGGGGCAAGAAATATAAGAATCAATTCCTTGGAGAGATTGAGCGAGTTGCCGAAGACAGAGCGGTATGGAGAAACACTTCCAGGTCCTATATAACGTATAACGGTATAAAGGAATATAGATATGTAATTTCTATTTGTAAACAAGGTTACATCTTCACATGGGCCTTGATATGCAAATGTTGCTGACATATTGTTAACTTACTTTGTTGCTCTCATGTCACAGCCTAAATGTTGCTGACATATTGTTAACTTACTTTGTTGCTCTCATGTCACAGGCTTGACGATTTATTTTAATTTTATGTAAATTCAATTGTCTGGGCTCCTAAATTACAATTTAAGCTACCAGCATGTCTGTTTAACAAGTAGACGATAGCATAAATATATGTATGATACATTGATGACAGACAATACATTCAATCGACAGAGAGAGAGAGAGAGAAAGAGAGAGAGAGGTAAACAAGAACCTGCCGCCACTCTAACTTACCGAAGTTCCACCAGTTTACTAACAACTAATGGGAAACTAGCGGTGCCACCAGACTGTATATTCTCTAACGTATGAAGCAGACATGTCACCATTGACCAGTGCATCTTATCTACTGCAGCTTTGTTGTCCAACGGAGTTCTATCAGGAAACGTTAAACATACAGTTTTAATCAGGACCATCACCTCAGGTGTGACATCCAGAGACCTCATCCTATCGGCCAGATAGAAGGAAAAGTCCGTATACTCTTGACCAAAGACTTTATTAATTTCTTGTCTGTGAAAACATCTGCCGTTTGGGTAAGCCACCACTTGCAAGTTATTGTTATAGCCTCGAAAAGCACCCAGAAACCAAAACTCGAACCATGACCCTCTCACCAAGGACGCCTGATCAGAAAGAGCCAGTTCTTTAAATCCCGGCACGTTCTTGGCGTAGTTGATGTAGTTTCTCAACCATTGTTCCGTCATCTCTGCGTCATGCATTGTTAGTGACAGATCTTCTTTCACCATAGTCCAGTCATCTAACAAACGTTTGTTCTGATTAGCAGTTTTAAGCGGCGGATGGCGTTGCTCGTGCTCTTTCTCTGTGTGATAGAGCTGCAGATAAGCAGTCTGATTTTTCTCCAGTTCTTCGTCGGGGATTCGTGTTGTAACCTTGACATATTTATCATGATATTTAACTAGGTCACACAGAAGAACGTGATACTTTTCCATCTCGACACGGTTGACCTCTCTCAGCTTCACCTTCTCCACCTCCATTGCGTATTCCGTTCTGGTCTTGTGGGAATATCGTCCGGTTTTGATGGCGTCCCTAGACATTCCCATCTCAACACATCTTTGGTAGCGACAAAAGCTGCAAGCGTTGCGCTTCTTGCCGTAGACTTGACACTCTCTATTCTTGCTGCAGTAGTAGCTCGCACCACGCTTCAAACTCCGGCGGAAAAACTCATTGCACGCCTCACATGTATTCACCCCGAAGTGCAGACCGGACGCCATATTACCACACACTCGACAAGGCGGCAAATTTTGGGCGCCCCTTGGTTTGAATCCTCCTTTATCTTTGACCTTGTTAGACTTGACCTCGTATGCCCCTTCTTGCCTGTTATTATGATCGTTATCAGCGTTATATTCGACGTCTGCAATCGAAGTTTGCGCGTTATCGCTTGCTGACTGTGATAATGAAGATGGCGATGGTGTTGAAGTAGAAATTGAACCTGGCTTTGATATAGACTGATATTTTGAGTTGTCAAATTTGTTGCTGCGGGTATGTTGGTTTGTATGAGGTGTAGCTGATGAATATCGACCCGTGCTGTAGTCGGTGCTGGCGTTACTGTAATCCGAGTCTTCATATTTGCTGCTGTTGTTGTCAGTTATCAAATCAAAGCTGTCCAAAGAATTCGAAAGGCTGTGCATATCATGCATGATAACTTCCCTTCTTAAAGCTGGATTTGCCTTTAACTGCCAGAGTGATCCCTCTTGTTGATGATAATTGTGTACGTATGTTACATTTTCGTGCTGGTCAGAGTTTAAGTGAATGTCCGGCACGTGATCTTCTTGACCTAAATAATCAGGTGTGTAGAATTCTTCGAAATTCTTGGACCTTCCTAAGTAGCGGTCAGCTTGCAGACGTTCGACAAATAAAGACTCGCCTTCGTTCAAATGTTTATGTTGTGACATGAATTCGCCAGATGTAGGGGTGCTATTGTTTGTTGGTGTTGGCGAACACGTGCGGGATAAGTTGTACCTGAAATCCTGCAAACCAATATCCATGTGTGCCTCACTGCTTGCAGGTGACAAGTGCGCATGTTGTGCTGCGATTAAACTAGCTATCCGGGAGCAATCGACAGGCAAGCCATCCATTGGCTGAAAGATGTCGCCGTCGGTGTATGAAAGAATAGTTGGACAGTTCATGTCAGCAGATGAACCAGGTGGGGATGAATGTGGTCTCCCTGCAGACTGGCTTGACATGGCGTTAGATTTGGAAAAAGTCATTGACGTATCCAGAATTTCCTGTTTACCGTTGACAGATTCATACATTGTGTACATGTCTCCATTCACAGCGCCCGAATCTTGAGAAGAAATCAGCAGATCGGGTGTGGTAAGATGGCTGGCTTGGTTAGAATGAGCAATATTGTGGTCTGGGTTTGTTGAGTTGTGGTGACCCGAAATGTTACGCTCTTGAAAATGATTGTCTTCAGTTTTGGCAGATGTCCAAGACTGGTTGGGCATTAAGCTCTTGTTAGCCTCTCGTAACACCGATGACATCATCATGTCCATCGTTACCAATGGCATCCTCAGTGGGTTTTAAAAAAATCAAGATTAATCTAAATCAAACAATAGGAACGTAATTTGTTAGTGGCAGAGTTATCTTGTTAGGGGCAGAGTTTTCTTGTTGGTGGCATAGTTATCTTGGGAGCAGAGTTATCTTATTAGTGGCAGAGTTGTCCTCTTGGTGGCAGAATCCAATTGTACCACCACAAGTATGGTTGATATGTTCTCGAACCAACTGGTTACGTCTAAGTGGTTGCTGATGATGAACCAGCTATGTGGTTGATAATCCTGTACATATAATTATGTCAAGTCTTCGAGTACAGTCAGTTACAATTCCTCTGTGTTTGAATGTGAGATAACCACAGCAAATACATTCACAAATTCCAACAGCCAGATACCGGCAAAATTGAATCTTTCAAATTATTGCATTATTTATTTTCTTGATATTTCAATAATAATGTAGAACGGATACTAGTTGTCACTTGTTGATATTTGTTAGTAACTGTTAGGACTGTCTCTTGTTGCTTTTTCAACTTAATAAATGATTGAAAGAAGATGGAAACAGTGAATGTTGTTGTAAGTCACCCAACAAGATGGAGTCTGTGTGTTGTCTCAACAAGATGGAGTATGTCTTGTCCCAACACGGTGGCGTGTGTTGTCTCAACAAGATGGAGAGTGTGTTGTCCCAACACGGTGGCGTTCGTTAGTTATTGACCTATGATTGACATATATGCACATGTCCAGTACATATACTTCACATTATCTGAGATACTGTCAGCATACATGTTGTGTCTTGAATCCAACTTTGAATGTTGCTGAAACAGTTCCTCTGTTACCAGTCTGACAGGTCAAGGAAGTGAGGGTGGAAGACTTCTTCTAGCCAGGGAAGACAGCAAACCAAGTAGGATCACTGTTGTTCTCATGATACTTGACTTGTCAGCATGGTCCAAGTAGTGCCTTCAAGTTCTGTTAATGAGAATATGAAACTATTAATGTACGATAATGAGAATCAGAAAATATTAATTTGATGATAACGAGAATAAGAAAATAGAACTGATATTACAGATGAGAGGATAAGATGCTACAAACAGACACCAGACAGATCACGTGATCAACAACACCCGACAAAATGTGTAATGGTTGAAGCCAATAAAAAACAACTATAGTGCGTTTCAAAACGTTCGGTCAAACGATTGACCTCAAATATCTCCATATTCATTGCATGGATGAACGTGATTTTTGCATGTGGTGTTGTATTTCCGATGTCCCAACGATTTTCTAAAATTCAATGTTGCAGGTAGTGTACTTTTCTTGCAACGACGAATTTCTTTGATCTTTTCAAACCTAGTAATTATTTGGTGCTGGAAGAAAATAATTTACCGTAAATTTAAAAATCACATATTTTCGGCATAGGCGTATATACAATTCGAATTTTGGAGGGTGAGATAACTCATATTACATAAATCATATAAAGTGTTTACTCACTTATTCTGAGTCCGATGAGTCTAACATATTGATGACTATTCTTGGCTGCACGAACGACAGTCCATCTTTGTCCCAGTAGTCATTTTCCTCCTTTAAGACATGGTCTTCGCATTTACACCAATAATCTCTGTCTATCTTTGACAGGGCGGCATATGTTAATTCTTTCATATTGCTTAGCTTGAAAGTTTTATTTTCAGCTGCTACCAGTCCTTTAACTTTGGCCCAAATGAGTTCAATTGGGTTTAAGTGTGAATGATAAGGTGGTAGTCTCAAACACACATGACCATGCTGTTGAATCAACTTGTCTGTTTGGAATACCCTGGTCTTCTGTGATGTTTTAACAATAGATAGTAATTCAGGCTTCAAAACCCTCTTAAATGGAATGTTCTCTTCTGAGCCAAAGTTTTATAGCATCTTTGTACTCGAAGATGTCGGATTTTGTCTTCTTCTGACACAGTGTTGTGGTATGATGCGTTGTCCATTATCACACAGGATGGTCTGTCTAGGAACGGAAGAAGAGTATGTTCAATCCAATCTCTAAATATGTTACCGTTCATCTCGGTATGATAGTCCCTGTTGTCCGTATAATTGGAATCGTATCTTTACTTAACCAAGCATCATAGTTCTCTGTTCAGGATTTGATTCTTCCATACAGTTTTCCACGATTGATTCTCTGATAAAATATTTATCATTTAAATATGTTACCGTTCATCTCGGTATGATAGTCCCTGTTGTCCGTATAATTGGAATCCGTATCTTTTACTTAAGCCCAAAGCATGCATAGTTCTCTGTTCAGGATTTGATATACTCCGATACAGTTTTCCACGATTAGATTCTCTGATAAAATATTTATACATTTTCACAGCCACTGTATGCAGTGTAAGAAACTTGATTTTCATACCCATTGTATAACAAATCTAGAATACTAAACGTTTTGTAATACACCTATGCTCTGAAAACACAAACAGTAAATTGTAACTAAACACACCGGAAGGATCATTATACATTTTTTAAAGTGCGATAAAGCGATTAAAATCGGGAAAACCACGTGAAAACGTGCAAGTCGTGGAACTTGCAACATCTCACAAATATGAAGGGGTAATACTTCTCATTATATGGTTGGCTAAGGAGATGGTCACTTTATATACTTTACATAAAGAAAATTTAAAACCATACGTTTGTTATTGAGTAAAAAAATATCAACCTCGGAACATTACGATCATTAGATCATATGCAAAGTTACAACAATTACGGTCAAGCGGTTGCAGAGATATTAAATTTTCCCGCGGAAAATCATTTTGAAACGCACTATAGTAAATTAACAATAGCACAGCAAAGCAATTTGGGGAGGTATCTCTTGACTACGTATAGAAATGTTGACCGCCGACCCCAGCCGAGTGCAACCCCTGGTGTGGGAGTGTCGACCCATCAGAACTGTTGACCGACCCCAGCCGAGTGCAACCGCTGGTTTGAGAGTGTCGACCGATCAGAACTGTTGACCGACCCCAACCAGAAATGACCACATTTAGAAATGAACTGTTATCTATGATATAAGAAAGTTGACTACTGGACAAATCGTGCATCAAATGTGTCTCTCAAGACACAGGATAACGATGGTCATTATATGGTCACAATGAAAGACCCACCATATATGTCCAAAGACTTGGAACAGCATACGAGATTAGAGCATCTGGCCATATGGATTAGAGCGCGGCTCCTATGCGTGAGACCCGGGTTCAATCCACGCTAAGGCCAAGTAGTTTTTCTGTCGACGGCATAAAGAAAACATCCTAACCTGAACAGTCACGCGGCGACTGCATTAACCATGCGACCATTACATTAACCATGCGACCATTACATTAACCATGCGACCATTACATTAACCATGCGACCATTACATTAACCATGCAGCCATTAAATTCCACAGGCTCATGTCCCTCATGTTCGCCCTAAAAAGCGTTATTACAGGCAGTAACGAAAGTTTTATTTTAAATTACAATTTTTTTTAAAAAAATCAACTCTCTGTAGTCAGTCAGTGAGAAATCTCAGTAAGTAAATAAACTTACAGAAATGTGAATTACGACAATACAACATAATGTTACGTCGTAACAAGACAATCTAAACGTCACGTCGCGGCAGCACAATCTAACGTCACGTCGTGACAACAAAATCTAACGTCACGTCGTGACAACAAAATCTAACGTCGTGGTGTCGTTACTATCAGCTACAATCAGGAAAGAACGTGGTGGGGGTCATTGCCGGGCCCACTGTCTCAAAATTGCCCACCCAAGTAGCATGTGCCTCTGCTAATCTGCTGGTCAGAGAAAAGGAATGGACTACAAATAACAAAACTGTTTGACATGGTTATAGACGTTGGCGTCCACATAAGTTTTTCCAGGGGGGGGCAAAATGAAGTAAAATAATTTTAATTGGTGTTTTACTACGTGGAAATGAAGAAAAGACCAGATTCGCAACAAAAAAAAGCACTAACATTTTTTTCAGTGGGTCCCCCCAACCCCTTTCCCCAAATTTCAGATAAAGGCGTCCAAGTTTAAAGCTCTAGCATAACCACAGACCTGAAGACAGACAGAGATGACACATGGCATGGATACAGACACCAACATAATTGACAAGTAAAAAAAAAATACGTTTGTCTATCAGTATTCTATAGTGTCCTTGTAAACGTCCCTCCAAAAGTGAGTGAACGTGTGGACACTATTGAAGTTCTGTCTAAGATAGTTACATAAATCTGCTCCTATCGTGTGGACACTATTGTTCTATCTCTCTCTCTCTCTCTCTCGATCGTTCTTAAGCAGTTTTTTTTATCATTCTATTCTGATATATAAACACAGCCAGACATCAAGAACGGGTACCTGCACAGCCTTCAGTACCTATTGGAGCTCAGGTGCTTATCCTTGGGTGGTGTGTTCGATTTCAACAAGCGTTTACTGGGTTCGTTCTCCGTTAGCCTTTTGCTGTCCCCAGCCAAAACCCACAAGGCAGCAGGTTGCCATTTTCTTTTAGGGCAGCGACCCTTAGACGACCTGCCCTCCCGGGCTTATGAGCGTCATCTGCCCAGCAAACCGGTCGTTTTGTGGACTTCTTGGTTTGTCGCCCGTCCAGTTTTGTGTACGGTTTGCTCCGCTAGTCTTTGATTGTCCCCAATCAAACTACAAGGCAGCAGTAGCTCCTGCGAGCGGAACTACTGCTGCCTTGATGGGGTCACGGGTTTCACCGCCTGAGAGCCCACCCGTGCATCGCTCCCATGCGTGCATGCTCTGCCCTGGTGCCTACCTCACTCTTTCCGTCAATTCCCACCGTGGAACCACGTGCAGCTCAACCCGACTCCCAGCATGCTCATCGGCTCAAGAGAGAGCATGCGCGGGCCTCAGTTTCGCTCCTCGTGGTTCCACGTTTATCCTTCCAGCTTTTTCCATCGGCCAGGAGAGTCGAGCATTAATAGCCACTCTGGGAGTTCGCTCGTCTGTGTTTCGAGTGGATCCCATCTAGCGTGACTACTTTTGCATCTCTACTTGCCTCAGAGTAGATCTTCCATGGCACCTGCCCTCTTAGCCAGACCGGAACTACCGTCTGTTACCAGGGTCACCACGTGGAGGTGAGAGCAGGGATTAGTGCCAGCTCACTAATCTGGCGCGCCGTTCTTTCCTTGCGCCTTTGACCCCTATATATCTAAGATGATTACATAAGTCTGTCCTATTGTGTGGACCAGTGGCGGCTCGTGATCATTTTTGTTGGTGGGGCCAGACAAAATTTTCAGAAAAATCATGATTTTGGGTTAGGTTATATTTTAATTCATAAAACAAATACACATTTCACATTATTTTTGGTGGGGTCCGGCCTCACTTGCCCCTAATGACGAGCCGCCACTGGTGTGGACACTATTGAAGTTCTACCTGTCTAAGATGGTTACATAAGTTTGCTCCTATCATCAGACGTGAAGGCAACAATTGCAAGTCAAGTAGAGAATGCTCCTATCATCAGACGTGAAGACAACAATTGCAAGTCAAGTAGAGAATGCTACTATCATCAGACGTGAAGGCAACAATTGCAAGTCAAGTAGAGAATGCTCCTATCATCAGACGTGAAGACAACAATTGCAAGTCAAGTAGAGAATGCTCCTATCACCAGACGTGAAGGTAACAATTGCAAGTCAAGTAGAGAATGCTCCTATCATCAGACGTGAAGACAACAATTGCAAGTCAAGTAGATAATGCTCCTATCATCAGACGTGAAGACAACAATTGCAAGTCAAGTAGAGAATGCTCCTATCATCAGACGTGAAGACAACAATTGCAAGTCAAGTAAGGAATGCTCCTATCATCAGACGTGAAGACAACAATTGCAAGTCAAGTAGAGAAACAAAGTCCAGAAAGATAACAAGATAGACATGTAAGATAGTGTACCCAATTGTTGCGTAACGGAAATGTCTTGAGAAAATACAACCTGGCCTAGTCAGGCAGCGACGAGTGTGTGTAGTGTGTCACGTCCTGAGTGTAGAGTACACATAAAACAGTGTGCTGATAAATTAGGTCAAATGGTACACGAATACTTCTCACGGAATTGGGGACAAAATAGGTCACAATGTCAATAGTGTTATCTAGTCTTTCTGCAGACATGACCTCAGTTTCTTATCCTGACGCTGTAAGTTACAACGGGACTAGAGAACATATGACAGCAGACATGACATCAGCTTTGTATTCTGACGCTGTGAGACACAACGGAACTAGAGAACATATGACAGCAGACATGACCTTAGCTTTGTATCCTGACGCTGTAAGTTACAACGGAACTAGAGAACATATGACAGCAGACATGACATCATTTTCTTATCCTGACGCTGTGAGACACAACAGAACCCACAACAGGATTAGAAAACATAAGACAGCAGACATGACATCAGCTTTGCATCCTGACGCTGTGAGACACAACGGGACTAGAAAACATAAGACAACAGACATGACCTTGCTTTTGAAGAACAGTTTCAACTCAAGATAAACATCCTGGACAAAGAAGAGAGAAAAACACAAACATCCTACAGGACCTGCATATTTAGGAGCATTGGCTCATAAATAACATCATGTCCTGGAAGGATATTTTGACCCCGTTAAACGTCACAGTGGTTTGGAGAGAGCGGTAATGGAAGACATGGTTCCTGGAATGCGATGCAGGGGACGATCAAGACGAAGATGGCAGCAGGACCTCACAAAAACCTTGATTATTCCCTTGTAGCATCCCCACTTATGCGTGTCTTTGTTGGCATTCCCGTATAGCATCCCCACTTATGTGTGTCTTTGTTGGCATTTCCTTGTAGCATCCCCACTTATGTGTGTCTTTGTTTGTTAGCATTCCCTTGTAGCATCCACATTTATGTGTGTCTTTGTTTGTTCACATTCCCTTGTAGCATCCCCACTTATGTGTGTCTTGTTTGTTTGTTGGTATTCCCTTGTAGCATCCCCACTTATGTGTGTCTTGTTTGTTTGTTGGTATTCCCTTGTAGCATCCCCCCTTATGTGTGTCTTTGTTTGTTCACATTCCCTTGTAGCATCCCCACTTATGTGTGTCTGTCTTTGTTTGCATTCCCTTGTAGCATCCCCACTTATGTCTGTCTTTGTTTGCATTCCCTTGTAGCATCCCCACTTGTGTCTGTCTTTGTTCGCATTCCCTTGTAGCAACCCCACTTGTGTCTGTCTTTGTTTGCATTCCCTTGTAGCATCCCCACTTATGTGTCTGTCTTGTTTGCATTCCTTGTAGCAACCCCACTTGTGTCTGTCTTTGTTTGCATTCCTTGAGCATCCCCACTTATGTGTGTCTGTCTTTGTTTGCATTCCCTTGTAGCAACCCCACTTGTGTCTGTCTTTGTTCACATTCCCAAGTATCATCCCCCCTTGTGTGTGTCTTTATTTGTTGGCATTCCCTTGTAGCATCCCCACTTGTGTCTGTCTTTGTTCGCATTCCCTTGTAGCAACCCCACTTGTGTCTGTCTTTGTTTGCATTCCTCTGTAGCATCCCCACTTATGTGTGTCTGTCTTTGTTTGCATTCCCTTGTAGCAACCCCACTTGTGTCTGTCTTTGTTCACATTCCCAAGTATCATCCCCACTTAGTGTGTCTTTTTGTTGGCATTCCCTTGTAGCATCCCCACTTGTGTCTGTCTTTGTTCGCATTCCCTTGTAGCAACCCCACTTGTGCCTGTCTTTGTTGGCATTCCCTTGTAGCATCCCCACTTGTGTCTGTCTTTGTTCGCATTCCCTTGTAGCATCCCCACTAATGTGTGTCTTGTTTGGTATATAAGTGTAATACAATATTAACCAAAATAAACGCCCGCCTGCCCAGCGTGTTCGTAGCGCGTTGAACTACAGGTGACTAGCCCTCTGTGAGTGCGGGTTCAATTCCGCGGGCTGGCAGAAAAGCCACAGGTTCCCCAGATTCACGGTGTTCGTGGCACCGAACTGAAGGGTTACGATGTCCATGGCACCGAGCCGAAGAGCTGAAAGCTCAAGTGCTTCTGGATCAAAAAAATAAAAAAATAAATAAAGACAGAAGAATATCAAATGAGTTTTTTAATGCCAAAGAAATTGAAGATAGTTGTTAGATGTCGAGATTTTAGCTGATAAAAGCCAATATGGACATGGTATCACTAAGTTTCTAATCACATGATACGTAATACTCAGTAATGTTGGGAAACGATACTAATCTAGTAAGTGTAACAAAGCAAGTAATAAGTCGCCCGAGTGGTTACTGGGACCCACATTTGGGGCGTAAAGAATATACCACTGTTGCCTGCCACGTATGTCGTAAGAGGCGTCTAAGGAGATTTGGCTGAAATCGGATGCACGGTCCTAAACGTGTAGAAGTCTATGCGTTTAGGGGCCTACCAAAGCAATGTGCAACGTATATACGTTCTTGGCAAAGATCAAACATATCACAAAGAGTGATTAAAATTGGTCGTAAAGAACGAACGCGAAGAAGAAGACGAAGTAACGAGTATTGGCTACATAACGAATACACTCGTAGATAAATAGTAATAACTGCATTTATAGATATTGAAAATGTACCAAGGACAACTATTAGGTAACATCATGGCCTTATATCAAGATAGCCAGAGTACAGTAAGAACTACAGAAGGAATGACCGACTGGTTCTCCATTACATCAGGTGTTAGACAAGGTTGTGTCCTTTCACCACTACTCTTTATTGCATATATGGATAAAATAACTCAAGAGTCGAATTCAGATAATGATGAAATAAATGAACTGCTTTTGCAGATGATCAGTGCCTGATACATCAAAATGAACAAGATCTACAACATCATATTGACACTTTGAACAATAATTGTGTGAAACATGACAATCAACAACACTAAAACAGAAATAATGAATATGGGAAGAAAACATAATAATCTAGACATCCATGTCAATGGCACTAAAATAAACCAAGTGAAAGAATTCAAATACTTAGGAAGCATATTCACAGAAGACGGAAAACTAGATAGAGAGATAGAGGCTAGAGTACAAAAGCAAATGCTGTAACCTACCAGCTAGCCCCATTGTTAAGGCACCCAAAAATTTCACAGGCAGCTAAGAAACAAATGATCAACAGCATTTTTATACCTACTTTGTGTTACCAGAGCCAAACATGGACATTGAGCAAAGCGCAGTCACAAAAATAACTACATGTGAAATGCGTTGCCTGAGAAAAGTTACCAACAACACAAGAAAAGACAGAATCACCAACATCAGCATAAGAAAGAAAGTTGGCACAAAACCGTGCTTGAATTATATAGATAAACAAAGAATGAAGTGGTTTGGCCACTTAATAAGAATGCATCCAAACTCCACAGTATACAGAGTCTTCTACAACAGAACATCGGGAAAGAAGGCAAGAGGAAGACCACGGAAAAGATGGTTAGATGGCGTGGCAGCATCCTGTGAAAGAGCAAAGATAACAATCACACAAGCCACCAGAACAGCGCAAGACAAAAACAGAAAACCACGACACTGGGCAACAACCCGGTAGCAGTGTGACGACAAAAGAAGAAGAAGAAGAAGAAAATGTACCGATTAGAAATTACGTAACGGATATTCTGTAATGTCACGACTGTTGCCTAATTGTACTGGTATTCAATAAGTAACGATTATTATTCCTAATGTATTGATTCGCAGGAGTAACCAGTAGTCGAAACTATCGCATCGCAACATTATTCTATCTGCCTGATGTGACATAAATATAAATGAGAAGTGAACATCAAGAAGTTAAGTACCAAGGCCAACTCTACTATAAAAAATAGACTGGAATGTGTAAGTACCATCATGGCAGGGAACAAAATGTGTTAGAAATAGGATTTAGACAATAATATGTAATCGAGTAACGAACAGTTACTATTCGAGCGCTACTAATCACACAACTCTAGAGATAATGTAAACTAAACTGAAGATTGGGTGTTGCGCAACAACGGTGTATGTAGATACTTTGTACACAACACATTATTGTGGATTGCTTCATTCGCTCGATAACAAATTTGTGATAAGCTTGTGTAAGTACACAGTCGGTAGCACACATTAGCACAGAGAGACACAAGTTCGTATCGTACACAGTAAGTAGCACACATTAACACAAGTTCGTGTCCTGCACAGTCGGTAGCATACATTAACACAAGTTCGTGTCCTACACAGTCGGTAGCACACATTAACACAGAGAGTCACGTTCGTATCGCACACAGACAGTAAGAAACAGACAGTAAGAAACCAGACAGTAAGAAACAGACAGACAGAAGACTATCATACACACACCAAGACTATCATACACACACCAAGACTATCATACACACACCAAGACTATCATGCACTTCAATTGAAGAATTGTTGGAACAGTACTTCACCAAATTAACAAGCTTTTCAAGTATTACAATATCACTTAGCGTGACAGTAATACAATACACTTAATGTGGCAATAATTTAACACATTTCACGTGACATTAATATCACATACTTGACGTGACAATAAGATCACACACTTCCCGTATTGATATTACAATAGAATTATTCACAACATTGTTTATTTCTCGAGAGACAATGCAACAATCTCGAGACCAGTTCACGCGACAAGTATGATTAATCCTGCTGGAATTCTCCGTGAAATTACCTTACATATTATTGACGATATGAGAACACAATTTTCTCAGTCAAACTGACTAAACCTCACGCAGTGAGAACACACTTTCTAAATCAAACTGACTAAACCTCTAAATAGTGAGAAAACACTTTCCCAGTGAAATGTCTAGTTAAAAGCAAGACACTGAGGTAGTCACGTACAAGATACTGGCGCTCCCACTGTGTAAACTAGTACTCACTGTACGCAACAAGGAATAGTCGATCTACGTAACAATGTGCAGAAAAAAAAAATTACAAAAAAAACAACTTGAAACACATTCAACCTCTCGACAGGATATACTGTATGTTGCATATCTGTGCCGACGTATGACACCACGTGCAGGATAACTGCTGGCACGGACAGATATTATCACTTGTATGTGATCATAACCAGTGATATCTGGTACTGATTTCTGACAAAACCAGGGGCGGCGAGGGAAAGAAGGAAGGAGTGAAGGGTGGGTGGCTGTTAGTTATTAAAGGACGAGATAATCGAGCTGGGGTTTGATAGTAACTGGACCAAGGTACACACACACACACACGGTGTTGCTGCAGCACAAACTTCCATCTGAAATATACAATTCGGTTGTCTGTCTCAGACGGTGGTTACGAAGTGTTGTTGTTGTCGACACGTCACCTTTATTTTTTTAGATGTTTCTAACATGTACATTTATCTTTGCGCATGTCACGTGTTTCCTATCGATGTCTTTACTCTAAGTTTGTCTGGTATATTTTGTTTGATGCAGACCTTACGGTCGACATGTCGAGTTTGCTTGTTTATAATTCATCAATCTACCAAACTTTGTGTTAGAATGCTTGGTCATATTAATTGTTGACGGGAAATACAAACTCTTGAACCAGCATAGAATTGATAGTTAACCAACATACAACATATCAGTTACATGAATACAAACTCTTGAACCAGCAGAGAATTGATAGTTAGCCAACATACAACATATCAGTTACATGAATACAAACCCTAACCCTTCCTGGTGCACACATACATGCTTGATATCTGTTACACTTATACACAATGCCTTCGAGGATGCTGATGTTTTCATCCGTACTGGATCTGATGGTTCACTCTTGAACTTGGCTTGCTTAAGAGCCAAAACAAAAACAACATCAATCCTTCTTAATGAACTCCTTTTCGCTGACGATGCTGCCTTAGTCGCCCCCCACAGTGAGACTACACTGAAATGCCTAATCAATAATTTTGTCAGGACATGTGACCTATTTTCTCTGACTATAAGTGTCACCAAAACAGTTGTTTTATGTCAGGAAATAACACATCAACAAATATCACTTTAAATGGTAACCATCTAACCCTAGTTAAACAATTCTGCTATCTTGGGTCCATGGTCACTGCCAGCTTTTCTCTTGATGAAGAAATCAACGCTCGAATAGGCAGCGCGGCTACTACACTCGGCAAACTATCAAAGAAAGCGGGGGACAACAAGTTAACATTGCAGACGAGGATTCAAATATATCGAGCCTGTGTAATTAGTTCTTTAATATATGGCTCAGACACATGGACAGCCTACTCAAGACACGAGAGGAGACTTAACATCTTTCCCCTTCGATGTCTCCGCAAGATTATGAACATCAGTGGTACGATAAGATAACCAACTCTGAAGTACTGCAGCTTACGAACTTGCCATCCATCATGGGCATGCTCAGCAGTAGAAGACTAAGATGGCTAGGACATGCTCAGCAGTAGAAGACTAGCTAGGACATGCTCAGCAGTAGAAGACTAAGATAGCTAGGACATACTCAACAGTAGAAGACTAGCTAGGACATGCTCAGCAGTAGAAGACTAGCTAGGACATGCTCAGCAGTAGAAGACTAGCTAGGACATGCTCAACAGTAGAAGACTAGCTAGGACATGCTCAACAGTAGAAGACTAAGATGGCTAGGACATGCTCAGCAGTAGAAGACTAGCTAGGACATGCTCAGCAGTAGAAGACTAGCTAGGACATGCTCAGCAGAAGAAGACTAGCTAGGACATGCTCAGCAGTAGAAGACTAAGATGGCTAGGACATGCTCAGCAGTAGAAGACTAGCTAGGACATGCTCAGCAGTAGAAGACTAAGATGGCTAGGACATGCTCAGCAGTAGAAGACTCGCTAGGACATGCTCAGCAGTAGAAGACTAGCTAGGACATGCTCAGCAGTAGAAGACTAAGATGGCTAGGACATGCTCAGCAGTAGAAGACTAGCTAGGACATGCTCAACAGTAGAAGACTAGCTAGGACATGCTCAGCAGTAGAAGACTAGCTAGGACATGCTCAGCAGTAGAAGACTCCAGGACATGCTCAGCAGTAGAAGACTAGCTAGGACATGCTCAGCAGTAGAAGACTAAGATGGCTAGGACATACTCAGCAGTAGAAGACTCGCTAGGACATGCTCAGCAGTAGAAGACTCGCTAGGACATGCTCAGCAGTAGAAGACTAGCTAGGACATGCTCAGCAGTAGAAGACTAGCTAGGACATGCTCAACAGTAGAAGACTAAGATGTCTAGGACATGCTCAGCAGTAGAAGACTAGCTAGGACATGCTCAGCAGTAGAAGACTAGCTAGGACATGCTCAGCAGTAGAAGACTAGCTAGGACATGCGCAGCAGTAGAAGACTAGCTATAGTCTTTCCATTAATTCGTGAGCACGTTTGAAATTGATTTTCTCGAAAACTACCTGTTGGATCTCAGTGATTTTTTGCATGCAGCCTTAGAATATCAATGAAGCTAAAATAAAGCTAACCAGTAGTCATAGATGATACGGATTTTGCACATCGGCGAATTCCTTTGATCTTTTATGACAATTGCAAATATGGGGGCTCAAATTTTAGATTTTACAGTAATCCCAGAATTTGTCCATGTCAATTCTATTCATAGGTGTATCTCCATATTAACTTGATAGGTCAAGTAACTTGGATACAATATGCAACAGTTAGTCCTCCCTTCGGTCACCATTAGACCCCAGGGTGTCTTAACTTCACCATAAATTGTATGATGGTAGACGCATTTGGATATGGAAATGTATACGTTGCTATTTCTCAGTCTGTAATCAAAATATGATTTGTATCATCCGAATCTCACGATTCCATGAGGTTGATAATTGTTACTGGCTGGACAAATTGTAATCCATCTCGGTGCCAGTACTCGTCTTCCTCTCGGAGCACATGTTCAACACACTTCTTCCAGAACTGCATGTCTATCATTGAGAGGGACTCACGTGTCAGAACTTCAACATCACACATTTTAAACATCCTGTTCTGTTCGGCAACTTGCCCTTTTACTTTAGCCCAGACAAGCTCTATCGGATTGAGGTGAGCATGATATGGAGGTAGTCGCAAAGACGTGTGGCCGTATTCCGCAATGATTTTGTCAATATGAAACACCTTTGTCTTATTTGTCATCCTCACCAGGTGCAACAACTCGGGTTTCAAATATGTATCATCGAAGCTGACATTTTCCTTAACAAGCCAAGTCCTAATTTGATCTTTTGTATTTGATGCAGTTAGTACTTTGTCTTCCGCTGATACTGCGTTGTGATAGGATGCATTATCCATTACCAAGCATGATGGTCTGTTTAGAATTGGAAGTAGATCTTTCTCCATCCAGTGCCTGAAAATATGTCCATTCATTTCTGTGTGGTAGTCCCTACCGTCGGTACTTTTGATTGGAAAATAAGTCCAGCGTCATGGACAAGACCTTCTTCACTGCTTCCTGCATGTATTAGTATAATACGCTGGCCTTTGCTGCTTGGTATTTTTCTTTTCTGTTCACCGTCTACTGATTGCCATTCTTTAGCATTGGTGTGGTGAGCATTGACCCAGGATTCGTCCAAATATACAATATCATAGCCTTGCCTCCGCCGCTCACGGATCTGCCTCGGTATTTACTTCGGGCAGCAATTAAATGTGGCTTTTCACAAATAATATTCCTGCCGCCTATAGTTTTTCTGAAGGTGAAGCTGGCAGCTCTTACAATTTTCCATAGAGTACTTTTAGAATGTCTATGCTGCAATCTGATTGCAGTTTTAATTTCAGTTTCTGAAAGTAACAAGTTGATTTGTCGCAAACATTTTCAAGAGCTCCGTCTTATGACATCTATGTCAAAGTCGTCAATTGTTCTTTCCTTCCTTGCTTGACATTAGTGCACTTTGTGTCCTGTTTAATCCATCGGGAAAAGGATTCTCTATTCAGACCAAGCGCCAGTTGCGTTCGTTTCTCAGGTTATGAATATCGCAATATAGATGACCTCTCTTAGATTCCCTACGGAAGTGTTGGTATAGTAAAACTGTAACCTTTTGCATTGTTATAAATGTGCACTTCAGACTCATTATGAATGTGATATCAATGTCAGTTTTGATAAGCCAACAAATATGATACAACAGCTTCATACAAATAGCGAGATACACCTATGACTATACAACGGTATCCCAATATAATAGGGGAAGACAGCAGTAAAACTTGGTAAATAGTGAAACACGTACAAACACAGTACTATAGTTTTACAAAATACAGAAACAGTGACGATAAACAGCAACGTTTCGACCAACAAGGCCTTTATCAAGCAAACGAACAAACAGGAGTGACAAATTAAAATGAAACACAAATGGACGACCAAATACCAACGTATCTAAGGAAAATCTGGAATAAAAACGAATAACGAAATAAATGTAACACAAAAACACACATAAAAACTAGAAATAGAACGGAAAAGAAACAATGAAACATCTAGTAAATATATAACTTGAATACATGCAACATATACCCATATAGATTACAAAGCATGGAAGAGAAAGTACTAAGAAGCAGAAGAATGTAATACGTTGAGCCCGCGTGGTCGCAAGGTACCATACAAAGAAATCAACCGATTCTCCAGAGCAAATCGACTACGATCATCAGAGGAACATGATCGGATGGCTGTGACCTGGACATCGCAGCTCCTGAATGGCCAGTATCATTGAAATGGGTAGCTACAGGGGTCACAGAGCAATGGCGTATATCGCGCAAGTGTTGGGCGAATCGGTCACTGAGTCTCCTGCCGGTTTCCCCAATATAGGCCTTGTTGCACCGCTTGCAGATAATGGCATAGATAATATTACGGGACTCGCACGTGAAACTGTCTGCAACAACGAACATGGCTTTTGGAAAAGACACCGTGCGGGTCTGTATTACATAAGCACAAGTGTTGCAGCGCCGACGGCCACACTGGATGGTGCCAAAATGACTCTGGATATTAGGCTTGAGGCGACTGTGAACCAACATATCCTTAAGGCTTCTGTCCCGTCTGTACGCCACCAAAGGATAGTGTTGGAAGATTGAACGTGTCTCAGGATCAGACTGAAGAATGGAGAGATGACGAAATAAGACTTTCTTCACAAGGGAACTATGAGGGTGGAAAGTTAAACAAGTTTCACCCTGTCAGAATTGGAAGTTCTATGCTGGTTAGAGAGAGCCTCCTGGCAAGAAATTTGCTGAACGCGCCGCATAGCAGAAGCAAGCACCTTATCCGGGTATAAGCACTTACGAAAGAAATCCAGCATCTCGTGAGCTCTATCGAGGAAATCGTCGTCCTCGCTACAGAGGCGACGAAGGCGCAAGAGTTGAGAGAATAGTAAAGAATCACGACAAGCCTGGGAATGGGAAGAGGTATAAAGAAGAAACTATGTGCATCAGTAGGCTTGTAGTAAACTGATGTAGTGATGGTGGATAGGCTGATAGTGATAGTGATGTCAAGAAAGTTGACACAAGAGGTAGAGATGTGTGATGTAAACCGAATAGCCGGATTGAAGACATTAATGAAATTAATGAAGCGTGACAAATCGGCTTCAGGCATATCGGTAATGCCAATACAATCATCAATGTATCTATGATACACAGACGGAAGAGGGCCATCATAGGAATTCCATACTAGGTGCTCAAGATGACCCATGAATAGACAAGCATAACTGGGTCCCATTTTAGTACCCATGGCGACCTCACTGATCTGCTCAAAGAACTGGTCATTGAACTGAAAGGAGTTGAGAGTTAGAACTAGTTCTGCAAGACGAAGGAGAGCCGAGGTGGAGACAAGTGGGTTAGTTCTCCTGTCGAGAAAGAACTGGAGAGCTTGAAGTCCGTCGGAATGAGGTATGGAGTTGTACAATGAGCACACATCAAGGAGGAAGAGACGATAAGTCCTGCCAGGCAACAACTCAATAGACGAAAAACAGACAAGGTGTGGTTCGTATCTTTCAAGAATGAAGGTAGTGTGGTGACTATAGGATTGAAGATACTATCAAGAAATTCGGAGATATGTTCCGTAGGACAAGAGCAAGCAGAAACGATGGGCCTACCCGGATTGTTCAGTTTATGAATTTTGGGGAGCATATAAAGGCGGGTTTTCCTAAACAGCTATCGATGACACAAAGTGATGATGCGCCGGTAGGAAGGTCGTTAGAGGCAATTAAGTTCTTAATTACTGTACGGACTTTACTATTGTTAGATAGTGTTACATCAGAAGAACTAGTTTTATAGAATTGGGTGTCAAGTAATTGGTTGCGAACCACACCTTGTCTGTTTTTTCGTCTATTGAGTTGTTGCCTGCAGGACTTACCGTCTCTTCCTCCTTGATGTGTGCTCATTGTACACCTCCATACCTCATTCCGACGGACTTCAAGCTCTCCAGTTCTTTCGACAGGAGAATTAACCCACTTGTCTCCACCTCGGCTCTCCTTCGTCTTGCAGAACTAGTTCTAACTCTCAACTCCTTTCAGTTCAATGACCAGTTCTTTGAGCAGATCAGTGGGGTCGCCATGGGTACTAAAATGGGACCCAGTTATGCTTGTCTATTCATGGGTCATCTTGAGCACCTAGTATGGAATTCCTATGATGGCCCTCTTCCGTCTGTGTATCACAGATACATTGATGATTGTATTGGCATTACCGATATGCCTGAAGCCGATTTGTCACGCTTCATTAATTTCATTAATGTCTTCAATCCGGCTATTCGGTTTACATCTCACATCTCTACCTCTTGTGTCAACTTTCTTGACATCACTATCACTATCAGCCTATCCACCATCACTACATCAGTTTACTACAAGCCTACTGATGCACATAGTTTTCTTCTTTATACCTCTTCCCATTCCAGGCTTGTCGTGATTCTTACTATTCTCTCAACTTGCGCCTTCGTCGCCTCTGTAGCGAGGACGACGATTTCTTCGATAGAGCTCACGAGATGCTGATTTTTTCGTAAGCGCTATACCCGGATAAGGTGCTTGCTTCGCTATGCGGCGCGTTCAGCAAATTCTCGCCAGGAGGCTCTCTCAACCAGCATAGAACTTCCAATTCTGACAGGTGAAACTTGTCTTAACTTTCCACCTCATAGTTCCCTTGTGAAGAAAGTCTTATTCCGTCATCTCTCCATTCTTCAGTCTGATCCTGAGACACGTTCAATCTTCCAACACTATCCTTTGGTGGCGTACAGACGGACAGAAGCCTTAAGGATATGTTGGTTCACAGTCGCCTCAAGCCTAATATCCAGAGTCATTTTGGCACCATCCAGTGGCCGTCGGCGCTGCAACACTTGTGCTTATGTAATACAGACCCGCACGGTGTCTTTCCAAAAGCCACGTTCGTTGTTGCAGACAGTTTCACGTGCGAGTCCCGTAATATTATCTATGCCATTATCTGCAAGCGGTGCAACAAGGCCTATATTGGGGAAACCGGCAGAGACTCAGTGACCGATTCGCCCAACACTTGCGCGATATACGCCATTGCTCTGTGACCCCTGTAGCTACCCATTTCAATGATACTGGCCATTCAGGAGCTTGCGATGTCCAGGTCACAGCCATCCGATCATGTTCCTCTGATGATCGTAGTCGATTTGCTCTGGAGAATCGGTTGATTTCTTTGTATGGTACCTTCAGACCACGCGGGCTCAACGTATTACATTCTTATGCTTCTTAGTACTTTCTTCCCATGCTTTGTAATCTATATGGGTTTATGTTGCATGTATTACATTCTTATGCTTCTTAGTACTTTCTCTTCCATGCTTTGTAATCTATATGGGTATATGTTGCATGTATTCAAGTTATATATTTACTAGATGTTTCATTGTTTCTTTCCGTTCTATTTCTAGTTTTTATGTGTGTTTTTGTGTTACATTTATTTCGTTATTCGTTTTTGTTCCAGATTTTCCTTACATACGTTGGTATTTGGTCGTCCATTTGTGTTTCATTTTAATTTGTCACTCCTGTTTGTTCGTTTGCTTGATAAAGGCCTTGTTGGTCGAAACGTTGCTGTTTATCGTCACTGTTTCTGTATTTTGTAAAACTATAGTACTTTGTTTGTACGTGTTTCACTATCCCAATTATAACGTCATATGCTTTCCGCTTTCAAAGTCGACTGGGTTTGGTGCACGGATTTCGTGAAATTGTTGTATACTCACGATATTTCTATGTTACCATAATGTATTTTTAGAACAACGCGTCTGTGTACCGTAGATCTGTTACTATTGTGTACAATCCGGTGAGGTTGATTTTAATATAACCTGAAGAAGAAATATTTCAAACTACATCAAATTTTCTTGGAAAAAATATTTCTCTAGCGTCATGGATATTCTAAGGCTGCTTGCAAAAATCACTGAGATCCAACAGGTAGTTTTCGAGAAAATCAATTTCAAACGTGCTCACGAATTAATGGACAGACTATAGGACATGCTCAGCAGTAGAAGACTAGCTAGGACATGCTCAGCAGTAGAAGACTAGCTAGAACATGCTCAGCAGTAAAAGGGACTAGCTAGGACATGCTCAGCAGTAGAAGACTAAGATAGCTAGGACATGTTCAACAGTAGAAGACTAGCTAGGACATGCTCAACAGTAGAAGACTAGCTAGGACATACTCAGCAGTAGAAGACTAGCTAGGACATGCTCAGCAGTAGAAGACTCGCTAGGACATGCTCAACAGTAGAAGACTAGCTAGGACATGCTCAGCAGTAGAAGACTAGCTAGGACATGCTCAGCAGTAGAAGACTCGCTAGGACATGCTCAGCAGTAGAAGACTAGCTAGGACATGCTCAGCAGTAGAAGACTAGCCAGACATGCTCAACAGTAGAAGACTACCCTAGGACATGCTCAACAGTAGAAGACTAGCTAGGACATGCTCAGCAGTAGAAGACTAAGATAGCTAGGACATGCTCAGCAGTAGAAGACTAAGATAGCTAGGACATGCTCAGCAGTAGAAGACTAAGATAGCTAGGACATGCTCAGCAGTAGAAGACTAAGATAGCTAGGACATGCTCAGCAGTAGAAGACTAAGATAGCTAGGACATGCTCAGCAGTAGAAGACTAAGATAGCTAGGACATCCCTCAGCAGTAGAAGCCCTAAGATAGCTAGGACATGCTCAGCAGTAGAAGACTAAGATAGCTAGGACATGCTCAGCAGTAGAAGACTAAGATAGCTAGGACATGCTCAGCAGTAGAAGACTAAGATAGCTAGGACATGCTCAGCAGTAGAAGACTAAGATAGCTAGGACATGCTCAGCAGTAGAAGACTAAGATAGCTAGGACATGTTCAGCAGAAAGACGAAGACTAGCTAGGACATGTGTGAGAAGAATAGACAATATCGTATACTACAATAAGCTTTGTTCTGTGGGAACTTTCGGACGAGAAGAGGTATCATTATTCAGATATAAAGATGTCTGCAAGGCCTCAATAAAAACTTTCTATCGGTCCCAACAAATGAAAAAACTGGCTGATGACCGAGTTGGCTAATGACCCAACATTAAGCAAGGTCAGATTCTTTTGAAAAGAGGCTTATGTATGAGCTGAAAGGCAAGAGAGACACGCGTAAACTCACAAGTTGTCACAGTAAAACACATGCCAATTGACAATCTGTGAAGATGAAAGAGACCACACAAAACAGTGCCATATAAACACATACACTTGACTACAAAATCATGAACTATGAACCCATCAACTGCAAGACAGACTACAAGACAGACTACAAGACAGACTACCAACTCACAGACTACAAGACAGACTACAAGACAGACTACAAGACAGACTACCAACTCACAGACTACAAGACAGACTACAAGACAGACTACAAGACAGACTACAAGACAGACTACAAGACAGACTACAAGACAGACTACAAGACAGACTACAAGACAGACTACCAACTCACAGACTACAAGACAGACTACAAGACAGACTACAAGACAGACTACAAGACAGACTACAAGACAGACTACAAGACAGACTACAAGACAGACTACAAGACAGACTACAAGACAGACTACAAGACAGACTACCAACTCCCAGACTACAAGACAGACTACAAGACAGACTACAAGACAGACTACCAACTCACAGACTACAAGACAGACTACAAGACAGACTACAAAACAGACTACAAGACAGACTACAAGACAGACTACAAGACAGACTACAAGACAGACTACCAACTCCCAGACTACAAGACAGACTACAAGACAGACTACAAGACAGACTACCAACTCACAGACTACAAGACAGACTACAAGACAAACTACAAGACAGACTACAAGACAGACTACAAGACAGACTACCAACTCACAGACTACAAGACAGATTACAAGACAGACTACAAGACAGACTACCAACTCACAGACTACAAGACAGACTACAAGACAGACTACAAGACATACTATCAACTCACAGACTACAAAACAGACTACAAGACAGACTAGAAGACAGACTACAAGACAGACTACAAGACAGACTATCAACTCCCAGACTAGAAGACAAACTACCAACTCACAGACTACAAGACAGACTACCAACTCACATACTACAAGACAGACTAGAAGACAGACTACAAGACAGACTACAAGACAGACTACAAGACAGACTACCAAATCACAGACTACAAAACAGACTACCAACTCCCAGACTACAAGGCAGACTACCAACTCTCAGACTACAAGACAGACTACCAACTCCCAGACTACAAGACAGACTACAAGACAGACTACCAACTCACAGACTACAAGACAGACTACCAACTCACAGACTACAAGACAGACTATCAACTCACAGATTACAAGACAGACTACCAACTCACAGACTACAAGACAGACTACCAACCCCCAGACTACAAGACAGACTATCAACTCACAGACTACAAGACAGACTACCACCTCACAGACTACAAGACAGACTACCCAAATCCCAGACTACAAGACAGATTATCAACTCCCAGACTACAAGACAGACTATCAACTCCCAGACTACAAGACAGACTACAAGACAGACTATCAACTCCCAGACTACAAGACAGACTACCAACTCTCAGACTACAAGACAGACTATCAACTCCCAGACTACAAGACAGACTACCAACTCACAGACTACAAGACAGACTACCAACTCACAGACTACAAGACAGACTACCAACTCCCAGACTACAAGACAGACTACCAACTCACAGACTACAAGACAGACTACCAACTCACAGACTACAAGACAGACTACCAACTCACAGACTACAAGACAGACTACAAGACAGACTATCAACTCCCAGACTACAAGACAGACTACAAGACAGACTATCAACTCCCAGACTACAAGACAGACTACCAACTCACAGACTACAAGACAGACTACCAACTCACAGACTACAAGACAGACTACCAACTCCCAGACTACAAGACAGACTACCAACTCACAGACTACAAGACAGACTACCAACTCACAGACTACAAGACAGACTACCAACTCACAGACTACAAGACAGACTACCAACTCTCAGACTACAAGACAGACTACCAACTCACAGACTGCAAGACAGACTACCAACTCTCAGACTACAAGACAGACTACCAACTCTCAGACTACAAGACAGACTACCAACTCTCAGACTACAAGACAGACTACAATACAGACTACAAGACAGACTACAATACAGACTACAAGACAGACAGCTTCATAACAGGAATCAACATAGAAAGATTTGTTTAAACAGTCTCTTGATTGCACATAGGTCACATGATCTGATGTCAATGACACATACACGGACAGACACACGGATAGACACACGCACTGACAGACACACGCACCGATTGAAACACACAAAAACACACACTCGGACTGTCACATATCCGCGATAATCTGGTAGTAGCACGTGCAAGATTCTCACGTTTCCTCCATCTGGCGCGCGGCGGACAATATTCTGTCAATAACATTAGCCTGTACTTTTCATACTGTTTCTATACTCTTTCTGTACTCTTTCTATACTATTTCTATACTCTTTTTGTATTAATAGTTAACTGTAGTGTGGGTTGTCTGTCCATGTTAATTAACTGTAGTTTTCGCTGATGTTTTACCTCAACGCAGTCCTTTATGTCTCAGTTATGTAAGAGATGTCTAAGTTATGTAAGAGATGTCTAAGTTATGTAAAACATGTCCAAGTTATGTAAGAGATGTCTAAGTTATGTCTAAGAGATGTCTAAGAGATGTCTAAGTTATGTAAGAGATGTCTAAGTTATGTAAGAGAGGTCTAAGTTATCTAAGAGATGTCTAAGTTATGTAAGAGATGTCTAAGTTATATAAGAGATGTCTAAGTTATGTAAGAGATGTCTAAGTTATATAAGAGATGTCTAAGTTATGTAAGAGATGTCTAAGAGATGTCTAAGTTATGTAAGAGATGTCTAAGTTATATAAGAGATGTCTAAGTTATGTAAGAGATGTCTAAGTTATATAAGAGATGTCTAAGTTATGTAAGAGATGTCTAAGTTATGTAAGAGATGTCTAAGTTATATAAGAGATGTCTAAGTTATGTAAGAGATGTCTAAGTTATGTAAGTGATGTCTAAGTTATGTAAAAGATGTCTAAGTTATGTAAGAGATGTCTAAGTTATATAAGAGATGTCTAAGTTATGTAAGAGATGTCTAAGTTATGTAAGAGATGTCTAAGTTATGTAAGTGATGTCTAAGTTATGTAAGTGATGTCTAAGTTATGTAAGTGATGTCTAAGTTATGTAAGTGATGTCTAAGTTATGTAAGAGATGTCTAAGTTATGTAAGAGATGTCTAAAAGATTTCTAAGAGATGTCTAAGTTATGTAAGAGATGTCTAAATTATGTAAGTGATGTCTAAGTTATGTAAGAGATGTCTAAAAGATTTCTAAGAGATGTCTAAAAGATGTCTAAGAGATGTCTAAGTTATGTAAGAGATGTCTAAGAGATGTCTAAGTTATGTAAGAGATGTATAAGTTATGTAAGAGATGTCCAAGTTATGTAAGGGATGTCCAAGTTATGTAAGAGATGTCTAAGTTATGTAAGAGATGTCTAAGAGATGTCTAAGTTATGTCTAAGTTATGTAAGAGATGTCTAAGAGATGTCTAAGAGATGTCTAAGTTATGTCTAAGTTATGTAAGAGATGTCTAAGAGATGTCTAAGAGATGTCTAAGAGATGTCTAAGTTATGTAAGAGATGTCTAAGTTATGTAAGAGATGTCCAAGTTATGTAAGAGATGTCCAAGTTATGTAAGGGATGTCCAAGTTATGTAAGAGATGTCTAAGAGATGTCCAAGTTATGTAAGAGAGGTCCAAGTTATGTAAGAGATGTCTAAGTTATGTAAGAGATGTCTAAGAGATGTCCAAGTTATGTAAGAGATATCCAAGTTATGTAAGGGATGTCCAAGTTATGTAAGAGAGGTCCAAGTTATGTAAGAGATGTCTAAGTTATGTAAGAGATGTCCAAGTTATGTAAGAGATGTCCAAGTTATGTAAGGGATGTCCAAGTTATGTAAGAGAGGTCCAAGTTATGTAAGAGATGTCTAAGAGATGTCCAAGTTATGTAAGAGATATCCAAGTTATGTAAGGGATGTCCAAGTTATGTAAGGGATGTCCAAGTTATGTAAGGGATGTCCAAGTTATGTAAGGGATGTCTGAATTTGCGAGTCAGTAAATGTTCTAATAAAAAAATTACTGATCTCAAAAATTGACTACATCCGCCATAATTAGTCACTTCTGGTTCCGCTATACTCTGACGTATTGCGTAATAAAGCACGTGACTGTTGCCTACGTCAAACATAGATATGCAACGACCTGTAGCCAAGCTATTTTGTCAAAATACAATAACATCATTATAACAGGTAAACACAGGTCACACATCTTTGATCTATATAAATACCTGTAAGGTGTGAATATAAATACCTGGAGAATGTGAATATAAATTCGATTTCCGTGAAGAAATAATCGGCGAATAGAGGCCTCAACTGTTGTCTGTTATTCACGCCCGTTCAATGTAAACCAGATTGACTGTACTAGGCAGATATCGAAAATATGACCAGAGACTGGACTACCACTAGATTCCAGCCTTAAACCAGTCTGTCTGTGGTCTTTGCATCCAAGTCCAGGACTGAATGTCTCATGTGTACCCTCATACAATATGTGAACATATGGTGAGACAATACGAGCAGTGTACAGAATGTATGAAGACACACATACACACACTGGGGGCCAGGCAGACAGGGAATGGAGGTGGGGGGATGAGAACCAAGGTCTCCTTATCCTAGAACTATGGTCTAGCTCGAGTATTCAGCTGATGTCACGTGACGGGCTGAGCTTAGATAACGTTGACACACATAAGACGGGCGAGGGGATTGTCTTATAGGGCCCTAGACCCTGACATCTGTTGCATGCACGTACCCGATATAGTCTTACTTTATTAGTCTTGTAACATACTATAGAACACAGCATGCACGTACCCGATATAGTCTTACTTTATTAGTCTTGTAACATACTATAGAACACAGCATGCACGTACCCGATATAGTCTTACTTTGTTAGTCTTGTAACATACTATAGAACACAGCATGCACGCGACGACACACTGCTATTATGTTCCAACGTATGTGTATACAGTGGCGGCTCGTGGTCATTTTTGGTGATGGGGCCAGACACAAATTTCAGAAAAATCCTGGTTTTTAGGCTCGGTTTATATTTTAGTATTTACTATTATTTGTCTATTCCGTGAAGTTATTCCCTCTTTACTATAATGATTTGACGCCGCATGCGCAAATAACAAACGGAACAACGTTGCACCAGGGTAAGTGAGCTGGCACTGATCAAGACACTACTCCACCTCCTCGTGGTGACCCTGGAAATAAACAAAAGATCATGTCTGGCTAAGTGGGTAAGGATCGAGAGAGAGCTACTCTGGTATAGGTAATAAAGCAAATGCAGACACGCCTCTTGGGTCCTAAATACTAGTGAATGCACGCATCTTCTGCCGATATTTAATGAAAAAAGTTTCATAAATGCAAAGCAAATGTAAGAAGTAACAACGTACGAGTCGCGTGTAATCATATACTCTCCTTATGAATCAATGGTCAACCATAATTGCCAGCTCTCATTGCAAGAAAACCGGGCACACTCCCCCACGCACTGTAGGCAAAATGGGGAAAACTCATAATTCCTGAGGTTCAACAACAACTAAAATATATAATAGCCGTCCATCGCAAGCGATGATGACAACAATCTCAGACGTGTACTGTTGCACCTCTCTGGTGTGTGCGGAGGTGACTGTAGAGTCAATCCTAGAACAGAATCCCCGACCACAGGTGGGACTCCACAGATACATGATCAAAGTTAGACATGTGCGTGTTGTGTGCTCTGTCTTTTCGCGCTTCTCGTTTTCTCTGTGACTCAACAATACGATGATTCTCAGCTATTCGGGTTCCTCTTTTTGTTACAGCGCCACATTTGGCGATCTTGCGCAAGGATTCCCAGCACGTATTGTCTATATCGAAGCATTTCAGAGACACTTTAAGAGTGTCTTTAAAGCGTTTTCTGTCCACCAGCTAAACGTCTGCCCCTTCAAGCTCGCCATACATCAACTGTTTTGGGATGCGTTTATCAGGCATTCGAGCAACGTGACCGACCCATCTCAGTTGGGCCTTCTGCAACAGGGTGTTGACGCTTGGGATCTTTGCTCTTGTGAGGACTTCGCTGTCTGGAATTTTGTCCTGCCAGTTTATTTTTAGTATTCTGCGTAGACAGCTTGTGTGGAAATGGTTTAATTTTCTTCCGTGTCTGCTATACACTGTCCATGTCTCGCTTGCGTACAGCAGCGTGGTTAGCACTATGGCCTGGTAAACTTTCAGCTTTGTGACTATGCTTATCCCCTTCCGTTCCCACACAGTGACACGTAACCTTCCGAACGCAGCACTGGTTTTGGATATCCTATTGTGGACCTCAGAATCTATGTTTGCCGATCTGGATAGGAGGCTGCCAAGATAAGCAAAGTTGTCCGTTGACTGGAGACGCTGGTGTTTAATGTTGATGACTGGATCGTAATACTGTTCTCTAGGGGCAGGCTGGAACATGACCTCTGTTTTTGGTGTTAATGGTGAGGCCAAACCTATCACAGGCCATTGAGAACTTGTCCATGTAAGTCTGCATTTCTTCCTCAGAGTTGGTAGCGAGGGCACAGTCATCAGCAAACAACAGGTTTGAGATAGTTGATTCTTTTACCTTGGTGGAGGATTTTAACCTCCGAAGATTGAATAGATTACCGTCTGTCCTGTATCTAATCTTTACCCCATGTTCGTCGCCTTCCCAAAAGACATCCGTGAGCATGGCAGCAAGCATCATGCTGAAGAGTGTTGGGGCCAGTACACAGCCCTGTTTGACGCCGTTGGTGACATGGAAGGCTTCCGACAGCTCCCCTTCGTCAAGTACACGTGCTATCATGCCCTCGTGAAACTGTTGAACGATCTTGATGAATTTCCTTGGGCATCCACATTTTCCATGATCTTCCATAGACCCTCCCTGTTAACCGTGTCGAAAGCCTTTGTCAGATCGACAAAGACCATATAGAGGTTACGGTGCTGCTCTTGGCATTTCTCCTGTAGTTGGCGAGCAGCAAATATCATGTCTGCTGTTCCACGACCTGCTCTGAAGCCACATTGGGTCTCAGGGAGTAAGTCCTGTTCAAGGTGATCGATTAATCGATTGAGGAGGACTCTGGCCAGTATTTTGCCAGCGATTGACGGAGGAGATCCCCTGTGGTTATCGCAGGCCTGGCGGTTTCCTTTCCGCTTGTACAGGTGGACAATAGTGGCATCCTTTAATTCCTGTGCACACGTTCGTTGCACCAAATGGATGTAAATAACTCTGTCAATTTTAGCATCAACGTGGGCCCTCCTTCTTTGTAGACTTCGGTTGGTATTGAGTCCGCACCCGGTGCCTTCCCGCTGGACATCTGGTTTGTTGCCTTCTTGACCTCTGCTAAGGTAGGTGGAATATCAAGCTTGGCATTGATTGGGACCTGGGGCATGCGCACTATGGCTTCATAACATATAGTGGATGGATGGTTGAGGACAGAACGGAAGTGTTCTGCCCAGCGATTTAGTATCTGAGGCTTGTCAATTAGTAGCCTTGCTCCATCTGCATCGAGTCTGGGAG
The DNA here is from genome assembly GCA_020796225.1 of Arion vulgaris. NCBI lineage: Eukaryota > Metazoa > Mollusca > Gastropoda > Stylommatophora > Arionidae > Arion > Arion vulgaris. The sequence goes on from CM036768.1 coordinate 1,571,088, forward strand.
TGGGGTGAGATTGTTGAGGTCCGTAAACAGTTTTAGGGCATCGTAGAAGCGTTTGAAATCATGTCTGTCTGCATATATCTGGATTTCATCAGATTTTTGCTTAGCCAGGCGTCTTGTAATTTCCTGATTCTCTCTTGAGCCCTTCTACGAGCATCTAGGAAAGCTGTTTTTGGATGATGATGATGGGTCATTTTGATAGGCTCTGTATGTCTCATGTTTCGTGAGAAGAATAGACTTGATTTCTTCGTCATTTTCGTCAAACCAGTCGTGGCTCTTGCGTACAGAGTGTCCTATGAGCTCAGAGGTAGATAGGTACACGGTGTCTCTGAGGGCAGTCCAGTCATCGTCCACGCTGGTTTTGCCAAATTGGAGGTCCTTCAATTTGTCGTCCAGGTCTCTTATTAAACTTTCGGTGACAGTGGAGCTTTTCAATTTGGAGACTGCCAGCTTTTTTTGTTGGTTTGCGACCCTGGTGACGTTTTCTAGGCTTGATGCGGAGGTTGAGCTTTGACACGATCAATCTATGATCGGTCCAACATTCTGCTCCGCACATAGCCTTTGTGACTCTGACGTCACGTCTGTCATTTTCCTTACGATGACGTAGTCAATGAGGTGCCATTGTTTGGAACGGGGATGCATCCATGACGTTTTGTTTCGGGTTGGTAAACGAAACAAGGAGTTTGTAATTGTTAGGTCGTGGGCAGCACATAGTAATATGTTAGGTCGTGGGCAGCACTAAAATATATACCATATAACTAAGGTACAAAATAGATCCCTACAACCTACCGTTGACCACAGTCCTTCACCATGAAATAGCAAACAATTTTAAAAAAAAACTGTACTTTTCTTCACTGACAGTTAACACCGATTTTTTACTAAACCACTTATTATTGAAAGTCCTCTTTTTCTTGCCATCTTGTTGCACATATACAAAGCTATTTAGCTGATGTGCACCTAGCCGTTTAATTTCAAGCTTTTCTTCTATCTTTAACGAAGGAAACGAATTTCGTAATAAATAATCCGCTTGATTCATTTTGAATTTCGAGTAAGCCCCAACTTCAAAAGTAGGTCACAGCTTGTCAATCGCAAACGAGTGTGCGTTGTAGAAGACTTATGTATATTGAATACGAAACGGACGATTACCGTTAACGATTATAATAATAGTTAGTTCCATATTTCTATTAATGCATATCATTTTCTACTATTTTATATATAATTTTTGATTCAATCGATAATTATACAAAGTACTATTTAATCAAAAGTCGTCGTTTAACTGTTAATTGGTTGATCGAGTAGGAGCTTCCGGTGAATAAAATGACATAAATTGTTTTGACAATTATTATTAAAGGTAGCGATCAAAGGTCAGAGGTCGCAATGTTACATCGTCAGTAGAGAATTTTAAAACGACCCGATAAAACATAGTGCGCTGATATATACGTCAAGTATATAGAGAGAAGCTGAATTTGCGATCGTAGATAATAGTTTTTAAAATAATAATGTTTATATATTATTATGATTGTTATATTATTATGATATAACATTTATATTTTAGTGTTAAATATTCAACTTTCAAAGCTAATCAGTGTTAAGTTAACTATAATAATTACGTACAAATTAAAAAAATAATAAGTACACGTTAATTATTTTTGGTTTGGTAGCCTGTTCTTACTGGCCCCTAATGACCATGGGTGTATACTAATTGGAGGAAAAATATGTTGAATTTTAGAATTCAGAATGTGTGTGATATTTTAGCGCTATATATCAACTTTCAAAGCTAATCAGTATCCTGTTGAAAGTAATAATTATAAACAAATAATGTCTGAAATAATAAGTACACGTTACTCAATATTTTTGGTGGGGCCTGGCCCCACTGGCTCTTAATGACGAGCCGCCCCTGTGTGTATGTATGTGCCTGCATGTATGTGTGTGTGTGCCTGCACGTATATATGTGTGTGCTTGCATTTATGCATATGAGGTGTGTATCTGCATATTTATACATGTCTCAATGTTTGATTGATTGATTGATTGATTGATAGAACCATTATCATTGCACTTCGGTGAGTAACCACGTGTGCTCCGATCGCTTTCTTACACAGGAAGATCTCAGATGCAGTGCACGAACTCCGTAGCACCGGCGAGGGTCCTGATGTAATTTTGAAGATGGTGAAGATATTTTTGTAGGAATTTTATTTTTAATCTTTTCTAATGAATGTTGCTTGGGCAGCGGCTTTCCAGCCTGCTCTTCTCGATTTTGAACTGTCAAGGGTTCATTAACGTCCTCAAATTAAATACAGCAATATGCGAAATGAGATGTCTCCACAAAGTCACCAACAATACAAGAATCGACAGAGTAACGAATACCAGCATCAGAGAAAAGGTCGGAACAAGACCGTGCTTGAGTTATTTAGCGAAACAGAGAATGAAGTGGTTTGGCCACTTAGTAAGAATGCGAACAGACCAAACTGCCTATGAAGCTTTCCACAACAGAATATCAGGAAGGAAGGCGAGAGGAAGACCGAGGAAAAGGTGGATAGTTAACGTAGTTGAATTCTGCCAGGGGACTAAGAAAACCATCCCACAAGTCACCAGAGAAGCGCAAGACAAATACAAAAAACCACGACACTGTGTTAACAACCTGGTAACAGTATGCTGACAAAAGAAGAAGAATTAAATACGGAAACTACGTTTTATCGTCTGTCTCCGATAGGACTAGGAACTCGATCTCACCTACACGATCAGGAATCTCTGGACAAATATCCACTTGGCTCCACGAGGAGCGAACCTGATACCTTTGTCACGAGAGTCGAGCATCTAACCTCTACACCACAGAGACACCCCATATGTATGCGTGTGTGTTTATGTGTGTGTGTGTAGGTGTGTAGGTATGTATGTAAGTGTGTGTGTGTGGGTGTGTGTGTTTGTATGTATGTATGTATGTATGTATGTATGTATGTATGTATGTATGTATGTATGTATGTATGTATGTATGTATGTATGTATGTATGTATGTATGTATGTATGTATGTATGTATGTATGTATGTATGTATGTATGTATGTATGTATGTATGTATGTATGTATGTATGTATGTATGTATGTATGTATGTATGTATGTATGTATGTATGTATGTATGTATGTATGTATGTATGTATGTATGTAGGTAGGTAGGTATGTAGGTAGGTATGTATGTATGTATGTATGTATGTATGTATGTATGTATGTATGTATGTATGTATGTATGTATGTATGTATGTATGTGTGTGTGTATGCGTGCGTGCGTCTGTGTGTGTCTGTGTGTGTACAAGCGAGCGTGCGTGCGTGCGTGCGCGCGTGTCTGTGTTTGTGTGTACGTGCGCGTGTGTCCGTGTGTGTGTACGTGCGTACGTGTTTGTGTGTCTGTATGTCTATATGTCTGTATGTTTGTCCGTCCACCTGCCTGTCTATCTGTATTTCTGTCTGTCTGTCTGTCTCTCTGTATGTCTGTCTCTCTTTCTGTCTCTCTGTTTGTCTGTCTCTATGTCTGTCTCTCTGTATATCTGTATCTCTGTCTGTCTCTCTGTATGTCTGTCTCTCTGTCTGTCTGCCCGTATGCCTCTCTGTCCGTATGTCTGTCTAAGCTGTTCATGTTCACCTTGTTTCCTTCTATCTTTATTTCTCTCCATCTTCTATCTTTATGTCATGTCCTTCAACTTGTTCTCCATCTATCTTATACATATCTCTGCAGTGTGTCTGTCTGTATTATGTCTTCCTTTGTATTTGTCTGTTTTTGTGTGCACCATCGATACTTATAAACGTAATCGAGTACAATGTATAAACAGTAGTTGAACTATTTCAATGTCTATATTTCGACACAAATCGATTCTTGTAATACAGAACACGAGTGAGTACGGAGCGCATTAATAATTATAGAAAAATCGATTCTGTAATTACAAGCAGGCGTCTATGTATGTCGAAAGTAATTGATCTGTGAACTTGCTGTCTATTTGTTAACCTTACAAAACTCGACCTTTCAGTCGAGGGACAAATGTGATCTTTAAGTCTTGGGACAAAATATGATCTTTAAGTCTTGGGACAAAATATGATCTTTAAGTCTTAGGACAAAATATGATCTTTAAGTCTTGGGACAAAATATGATCTTTAAGTCTAGGGACAAAATATGATCTTTAAGTCTTGGGACAAAATATGATCTTGAAGACAGAGCAGAGAAGATCACAGAGCGTGAGAAGTTCTCATACTTGTGTACACAACACTATTCATATCATAGTCAACTATAAACTTATGGGCCTGTGGACTCAGACCACAACTACACCACGTGATCTCGCATTCCAAAATTGGTGTATATAGACGAATTCATTTTAAAATCAACACAAATGCTAAATCGAAGTTATATTATCCAACAAGTTAATTTTAACAATAAGGAATATCAATATTATGAATATTTTTCACCAATAAATAACTATAGACTCACAGAATTGAGTAAAGTTACAAAAAAAAAGCTTGCAATGTTCTATCAAACATATATATTTTCCAACCCCCTTCTCTGAGCTATGTCAGGGATTACCAGGTCGGTTGTCTGGCCTAGTTATCTAGAGTTGGCTGTGGTTCAGATAGAAGTCACTACAATTGGAGAAGCTGACATTAAAGGGACTGCCACCTTCATAGATACACGATAGATTCGACTATACAACACACTATTCTAACGATAGATTCGACTATACAACACACTATTCTAACGATAGATTCGACTATACAACACACTATTCTAACGACAGATTCGACTATACAACACACTATTCTAACAACAGATACGACTTATACAACATATACTATTCTAACGACAGATTCGACTATACAACATATACTATTCTAACGACATATTTGACTATACAACATATACTATTCTAACAACAGATACGACTTATACAACATATACTATTCTAACGACAGATTTGACTATACAACATACACTATTCTAACGACATATTTGACTATACAACATACACTATTCTAACGACAGATTTGACTATACAACATATACTATTCTAACAACAGATACGACTTATACAACATATACTATTCTAACGACAGATTCGACTATACAACATATACTATTCTAACGACAGATTCGACTATACAACATATACTATTCTAACGACAGATTAGACTATACAACGTACACTATTCTTACGACAGATTAGACTATACAACATACACTATTCTAACGACAGATTAGACTATACAACATACACTATTCTAACGACAGATTTGACTATACAACATATACTATTCTAACAACAGATTCGACTATACAACATATACTATTCTAACGACAGATTAGACTATACAACATACACTATTCTTACGACAGATTTGACTATACAACATATACTATTCTAACGACAGATTTGACTATACAACATATACTATTCTAACGACAGATTTGACTATACAACATACACTATTCTTACGACAGATTAGACTATACAACATACACTATTCTAACGACAGATTAGACTATACAACATACACTATTCTAACGACAGATTTGACTATACAACATATACTATTCTAACAACAGATTCGACTATACAACATATACTATTCTAACGACAGATGTGGCTATACAACTACTATTCTAACGACAGAGCCCTTGTGCTGGAAGACCAAAAAAGTTGTTATGGTGACGGGAGATTTGAACAGCCACTTGGAAAAGTGCATATACAAAGACACTAATGCAAGAATGAAGGAGGTATAAGGATGTGAAATAGCAACCCCCCTTTCCCCATCCCATGAACGTATCAGATTACCCACCTACCTTCTACAAAGAAGATGACAAAATACACCCACCTCAGACCTCGCCATTGTCACTGGTGCCACAAAGTGGATCAAACAGTCATGGGCAGTGTCCACAAACCTGTTAAACTCTCCTTGAGTCTTAGATATCTCTCTCAAACAAAAGCCAATGACCCAGGTGCAACTACAAAAGAGTTGACTGGGCACAGTTTGCGAGGCTCAGCGACATCTACTGTGAGACCATAAACACACACCAAGAAAAGATGAAGAACATGACAGACCGGCTCAACACATCCATTTTGAGGGCAGCAAGAGAATCAATTCCTAGAAGTGCAAGAAGAGACTACAAACCTTATTGGTCAGAAGAGGTTCAAAATTTTGAATATGTTTTCGGTCAACTAATAAGTAACATATACTGGGAACAGACAGCAATATGAAAATAGCTACTCTCCATACATAGACATAAAGAGAGAAGTGAGACAAGGATGCATTCTGTCACCAAGCCTATTTAACATCTACACAGAGAAAATCTTCAAACAACTAGAGGGAATGCCAGGACTCAAGATCAATGGAAAAATAATAAACAACTTAAAATATGCAGATGACACAGTATTGGTAGCAGAAAATGAACAAGATCTACAAGAACTAGTGGACCAATTGGACAGAACTAGCAAGGAATATGGATTAGACATTAACATACAGAAAACAAAAACTATGGTAATCAACAAGGAAATGGAAAACCTAAAATGAATATAAAAATACATGGAGAATTACTACATCAAGTAAAAGCTTCTTATATCTTGGTCAGATGATAACAGATGATGGCAGATGTATAACAGAAATTAAAAGAGAATAGGAATGGCCAAGGATAATTTCAACAGTATGAGAAAGTTACTGACATCCAAACAAATTACAAACAGGCTAAAAATGAGAATGATCAAATGCTATATATATCCTATATTAATGTATGGCTCGAAACATGGACAATGAACAAGCAGTTAGAAGACAGAATTGATGCATTTGAGATGTGGATATATAGAAGAATAGGCAGTTTCATGGACAGAAAAACAGACAAATAAACAAGATTTAGGAAAACTAGGCATGAAGAAACAATTATTAAGAGAAATAAAATTCAGACAAGTAAAGTATTTTGGGCACATAAAAGACATGACACCATGATAAAACATTTACTAGAGGGAAAGTTGAGGGGGAAGAGCAAGAGGAAGACCGAGAGATAAGTGGGAGGAAACTTTAAGAAATGGACAGGTTACAGTCTGGCAGTGTGCAACACCAAGGTGAAAGACAGAGGATGCTGGAGATTCATTGCAGCCAACCTTCGATATGGAGACGGCACCTGATGATGATGATTCAGTCCAACCAATGAAAGAGCAGAAACTGAGCAGAGCATAGACAGCCACAAAGCACTCAAGACAGCCTCAGCTAAATATAGGAGAGCAGTTCAGCAAGCTGCAAGGCAGAGCTGGAGAGACAAGACTGAGAGTCTAAACTTGAACAGAGACGGGAAGGAAACTATGAAAGCTTACTGAAGCCCTCAGTGATGACAATACCAACCAGCCTCTGATATCGTTAGATAGATTTAAAAAAAAAGGAATCACAATGTCCATTATAAAACAAGGAAATGACAGACTCAATCCAAACAATGACAAACTAATTAGCTCTCTTCGTTACGTTGGTAAAGTAATGTCAAGTCTTGCCAATAGAAGACTTATGTGTCACATGGAAGCAGAAACAACGTTACGCTACTACAACAGAGTAGATGTCGGTCAGCATAGATCAATAGCAGATCAAGTTACCTACATTTGTTCAGGAGATCAAAGACAATCGAATTCTTATTGTTCTACATATTTCTGTTTCTCCTTCTCCATTCTCCATGTTCTACCATCTCTCCTTCCTATCTGTCTACTTCTGTTACTTCATCTCCATTCTCCATGTTCTACCATCTCTCCATCCTATTTGTCTACTTCTGTTACTCCATCTCCATTCTCCATGTTCTACCATCTCTCCTTCCTATCTGTCTACTTCTGTTACTTCATCTCCATTCTCCATGTTCTACCATCTCTCCTTCCTATCTGTCTACTTCTGTTACTTCATCTCCATTCTCCATGTTCTACCATCTCTCCTTCCTATTTGTCTACTTCTGTTACTTCATCTCCATTCTCCATGTTCAACCATCTCTCCTTCCTATCTGTCTACTTCTGTTACTTCATCTCCATTCTCCATGTTCTACCATCTCTCCTTCCTATTTGTCTACTTCTGTTACTCCATCTCCATTCTCCATGTTCTACTATCTCTCCATCCTTTTTGTCTACTTCTGTTACTCCATCTCCATTCTCCATGTTCTACCATCTCTCCATCCTATTTGTCTACTTCTGTTACTCCATCTCCATTCTCCATGTTCTACCATCTCTCCTTCCTATCTGTCTACTTCTGTTACTTCATCTCCATTCTCCATGTTCTACCATCTCTCCATCCTATTTGTCTACTTCTGTTTCTTCATCTCCATTCTCCATGTTCTACCATCTCTCCTTCCTATTTGTCTACTTCTGTTACTCCATCTCCATTCTCCATGTTCTACCATCTCTCCATCCTATTTGTCTACTTCTGTTACTCCATCTCCATTCTCCATGTTCTACCATCTCTCCTTCCTATCTGTCTACTTCTGTTACTCCATCTCCATTCTCCATGTTCTACCATCTCTCCTTCCTATCTGTCTACTTCTGTTACTCCATCTCCATTCTCCATGTTCTACCATCTCTCCATCCTATTTGTCTACTTCTGTTACTCCATCTCCATTCTCCATGTTCTACCATCTCTCCTTCCTATCTGTCTACTTCTGTTACTCCATCTCCATTCTCCATGTTCTACCATCTCTCCTTCCTATCTGTCTACTTCTGTTACTCCATCTCCATTCTCCATGTTCTACCATCTCTCCTTCCTATCTGTCTACTTCTGTTACTCCATCTCCATTCTCCATGTTCTACCATCTCTCCATCCTATTTGTCTACTTCTGTTACTCCATCTCCATTCTCCATGTTCTACCATCTCTCCATCCTATTTGTCTACTTCTGTTACTCCATCTCCATTCTCCATGTTCTACCATCTCTCCATCCTATCTGTCTACTTCTGTTACTCCATCTCCATTCTCCATGTTCTACCTTCTCTCCTTCCTATCTGTCTACTTCTGTTACTCCATCTCCATTCTCCATGTTCTACCATCTCTCCATCCTATTTGTCTACTTCTGTTACTCCATCTCCATTCTCCATGTTCTACCATCTCTCCTTCCTATCTGTCTACTTCTGTTACTCCATCTCCATTCTCCATGTTCTACCATCTCTCCTTCCTATCTGTCTACTTCTGTTACTCCATCTCCATTCTCCATGTTCTACCATCTCTCCTTCCTATCTGTCTACTTCTGTTACTCCATCTCCATTCTCCATGTTCTACCATCTCTCCTTCCTATCTGTCTACTTCTGTTACTCCATCTCCATTCTCCATGTTCTACCATCTCTCCATCCTATTTGTCTACTTCTGTTACTCCATCTCCATTCTCCATGTTCTACCATCTCTCCTTCCTATTTGTCTACTTCTGTTACTTCATCTCCATTCTCCATGTTCTACCATCTCTCCTTCCTATTTGTCTACTTCTGTTTCTTCATCTCCATTCTCCATGTTCTACCATCTCTCCTTCCTATTTGTCTACTTCTGTTACTTCATCTCCATTCTCCATGTTCTACCATCTCTCCATCCTATTTGTCTACTTCTGTTTCCTTTAATCTCTTCTCCTTCTTCTCCTACCCTGCCCTCCCCAAATCCTACCAATTCATTTCTTTTTCCCTCCACTCATCCATTTTCTTCCACTTCTTCATCTTTATGAATCCCTTCTCATTTGTTTCTACAACTTCTCTCCCTCTCTTATGTTCTTACTTCTCCTCTTCTTACTCTCTTTCTTATCCCGTTCCTTCTATTACTTTCTCTTTTACTACTCTTACTATTCCTTCTCATTTGTTTCTACAACTTCTCCTTTTACAACTTCTCTTTCTACAACTTCTCCATCGTCCGCATGCGTGCTCGCTCTGCCTTGGTGCCTGCCTCACCATAGGTCAGTTCTCCCTGTGCTCACATTTGCCTCTAGGCTGTCCGGACCTGGAGTTTAATTCGGGCCCCCACCCTGAGATGGGGGCCCGAGTGTCGCCCTATTTGGGCCCATGTCTCTTCGCTGGATGCACCCCTCATCATATATGTTTATTTGTCCCCCACCAGGGTTCGGAGTTTCGCCCTAGCAACTCAACTCTGCCCAGCCTTTGGACTCGCCTGTGTATTGTCCGTATGCGCATTCGTTCCTCTTTGGTGCCTGCCCTCCCGTGTTTATCAGGTTTCTCACCGTGCTCACATTTACCGTGTCTCGAGACTGCCATGACTACAGCCCAACTCGGGCGCAGAGTTTCGCCCCTTGTGGACCCACGTCTCTGCTTTGGGATGGACCTCTCATCCCTTCATGTTCAATTTCATGCTTATGGACTCTTGCCCCGTAGGTGACAATTCTGGTGCGGTCACTTGCTCTAGGGAAGTTAGCATTCGTTCGCTGACGACTTGTACACTGCTGTTTTCTTATGTTTCTGCAAAATTCGGAAATTTTTAATCGGATATCGGCCAAGAGATGCGTGTATTTTGTTCAGGGATTTCTGACCCTGCATTGCTTTTCCGAGCTTGCACTACTATCACTACCTGTAGCTCTCCCTCGGTCCCTGCCCTCTTAGCCTGGCCGAGACCAATGTCTGTTTCCAGGGTCATCACGAGGAGGTGGGGCAGGATCTTGATTAGTGCCAGCTCACTAATTCTGGAGCGGCGTTGTCCCCATGCGCCTATGACCCCATTCTTCCATCTGTATCTCCTCCTCCTCTATGTTCTCACATCTCTCTCTTCTTCTCATTCCTCTTTATCGCATTTATCTTCTATTCCATATTCTACCTTCTTCTTCTATATTCTCTTCTTCTGTTCTCATTTTTCCTTGCTCTTCTCTCTCTTTTCTTCTTTTTTGTTTCTCTTTCCTTTCTTCCTTTTTACTTTCTTTTCTTCATCTACTTTTCATCTATTTCTTATTCACCCTTCCTCCCCTCACTATTATTTTCTCTACTTTTCCTTTTCTCCCTTCTTCTCATCTTCTTATTCCTCTATCTATTCTCTTATTTCTTCCTCCTCACTATCTCCCTCTATCTATTCTCTTATTTCTTCCTCCTCACTATCTCCCTCTATCTATTCTCTTATTTCTTCCTCCTCACTATCTCCCTCTATCTATTCTCTTATTTCTTCCTCCTCACTATCTGCCTCTGCTTCTTCTTTTATTTCTTTCTCCTCACTATCTCCTCTATCTCTTCTTTTATTTCTTCCTCCTCATTATCTGCCTCTGCTTCTTCTTTTATTTCTGTCTCTTCTTCCCTTACTATTTCCTCCTCTTGATATGTCTCGTCTTCTCTAACTTTGGTTCTTCTCCGTCCTTCCGCTCTTCTTAATACCCACTTCTCGTTCCTCATCTTTGTTGTCATTATCTTCTTCTCGTTCCTCATCTTCGTTGTCATTATCTTCTTCTCGTTCCTCATCTTTGTTGTCATTACCCTCTCTGCATAATCTTCTTTCATTCCGAATCTACTACCTTCTCTTCGTCCATGCTACAGTTTGCATTTATTCCCCTCTCTTTATCTCTCTACTTTGCCAGCGTGCCCAGCGTGTTCGTAGCGCGTTGGACTACGGGTGACTAGTCCTCTGTAAGTGCGGGTTCAACTTCGCGGACTGGCAGAAAAGCCACAGGTTCCCTAGATTTACGGTGTTCGTGGCACCGAGCCGAAGGTTACGATGTCCATGACACCGAGCCGAAGAGCTTTCAGCTCAAGTGCTTCTGGATCAGAAAAAAAAATCTCTACTTTTGCTTTTCTCCCTCTTTCTCGTCTTGGTCTCTTATCCTCTCCAACTTGTTATTCGTCTCTGATCTCATTATTGTTATTTCGTTATTAGTGTGAGATATATAATTTGGTTAATCGAACAACTTGTGTTGTTACATTGTGCGATCTCTGCTGCTTTTTCTACCGTTTGTTTGTGTGTTTGTTTGTGTGTTTGTTTACTGTCGTGTACTGTCTTATTTATTGAGTTACATGTGATGCAGGTATTTATAAAATATCGATTTATATGACATCATTATCGATTTATTTATATGACATCATTATCGATTTACATGACATCATTGTCGATTTATATGACATCATTATCAATTAGCCCCGCGCACATACACACGCACACACACACACTCACCCACTAGCACTAAAATATACTAATACACACCAACAAACACCTAACACACACTAACACACACACATCCGCATATTAACACACACACACACTAACACCACTAAAACACACTAACACACACATGCATATACCACCTCCTGATAACATTGAATAAATGATTGTTTCACTAGACAACAAGATATTGTTGACAGACAGAACGATGTGTTCCAATAATTATTAGATGACAACACACGAGCTCCAACAAGTTTATAGAGGTTAATCTCTGAGACAAGGGGAGGTAACTAAGTTTGTTACAATGAGTAGAATTCCTATTTGATTAACATGAATTATCTCCCGTTTACTACAATAGTCCGAGATAGTCAAACTCTCCAGCAGGAGATGGCAGGCAGTTTGGAAGCAAATGTGTTTTCGTGGGATTTTTACGAAAGATAAAAATAGACGTCACCGTACAGAAAGCAATGGCACACTACTGAATGTATAAGTGATGCCTAGAAAAATCGCCCACTCGTTTACTGTTGTTGTTGGCGACATCCTGTGATGGATATGCCTCAATTTTCATTTTCAGTCACAACTGTCTGGGACGGTTTCTTGTAACAACTGTCTGGGACGGTTTCTCGTCACAACTGTCTGGGACGGTTTCTCGTCACAACTGTCTGGGACGGTTTCTCGTCACAACTGTCTGGGACGGTTTCTCGTCACAACTGTCTGGGACGGTTTCTCGTCACAACTGTCTGGGACGGTTTCTCGTCACAACTGTCTGGGACGGTTTCTCGTCACAACTGTTTGGGACGGTTTCTCGTCACAACTGTCTGGGATGGTTTCTCGTCACAACTGTCTGCGACGGTTTCTCGTAACAACTGTCTGGGACGGTTTCTTGTAACAACTGTCTGGGACGGTTTCTCGTAACAACTGGCTGGGACGGTTTCTCGTAACAACTGTCTGGGACGGTTTCTCGTCACAACTGTCTGGTACGGTTTCTCGTCACAACTGTCTGGGACAGTTTCTCGTCACAACTGTCTGGGACGGTTTCTCCTCACAACTGTCTGGGACGGTTTCTCGTAACAACTGTCTGGGACGGGTTCTCGTAACAACTGGCTGGTACCGATTCTCGTAACAACCGGCTGGGACGGATTCTCGTAACAACCGGCTGGGACGGATTCTCGTAACAACTGGCTGGGACGGATTCTCGTAACAACTGGCTGGGACGAGTTCTCGTAACAACTGTCTTGGACGGGTTCTCGTAACAACTGGCTGGTACCGATTCTCGTAACAACCGGCTGGGACGGATTCTCGTAACAACCGGCTGGGACGGATTCTCGTAACAACTGGCTGGGACGGATTCTCGTAACAACTGGCTGGGACGAGTTCTCGTAACAACTGTCTTGGACGGGTTCTCGTAACAACTGGCTGGTACCGATTCTCGTAACAACCGGCTGGGACGGATTCTCGTAACAACTGGCTGGTACCGATTCTCGTAACAGCTGTCTGGGACGGATTCTCGTAACAACTGGCTGGTACCGATTCTCGTAACAACTGGCTGGGACCGATTCTCGTAACAACTGGCTGGGACCGATTCTCGTAACAACTGGCTGGGACGAGTTCTTGTCATGTATATACGTTCTCCTATCGACTCGAACACAATAGGGTTGTAGGTTCAATCGCACACTCAACCGTGAGGAATTTGACACCTGATGAAAGGAATTGACCCACCTACCTCCTGCATACCAGGGATTAGAAATATGAAGTGAAGCGACTCCGTACACTAAGGTCTGAAAAGGTTGCGGGAAAGTGTATTTTATTATTGTCACAACTGGAGATTGATTGATTGATTGAGTGATTGATTGAGTGATTGATTGATTGATTGAATGGTTGATTGATTGAGTGATTGATTGATTGAATGGTTGATTGATTGAGTGATTGATTGATTGAGTGATTGATTGTTTGATCGAATAATTGATCGAGTGGTTGATTGATTTATTAATTGGAGTGATTGATTGATTTGAATGATAGAATGATTGAGTGATTGATTGTTTGACCGATTGATTGAGTGGGTAATTGATTGATTATGTGATTGATTGGGTGATTTGAATGATTGATTAAGTGATTGAATGATTGATTTGAATGATTGATTGAGTGATTGAATGATTGATTTGAATGATTGATTGAGTGATTGAGCTATTGATTGATTAATTTATTGTTAGGACAATTATAACTGCATTTCGGGGAGTAGCACTGTGTGCTACAATCTCTTTCTTATATACAGAGATTTCAGCAGCAGTGCACGAACTCCGTTGCACCGGTGAATGTCCTTGATGTAATTTAGAAAATATGGAACATTTTTGTACAAGCAAACTTCATGAGCCAGATCAAATATAATTTAGTTTTATTTAAATATTCTAATTCGTCTCGTAGACAGAATCGACACAGTATAGAGACTTAATACAGTTATATACTAACCTGTACATCCACTACCAGAACCTGAGTTGAGTGATTGACGGGACGAGAACTTGGGACCAAACCCCAGTGTACATCCACTACCAGAACCTGTGTTGAGTGATTGACGGGATGAGAACTTGGGACCAAACCCCAGTGTACATCCACTACCAGAACCTGAGTTGAGTGATTGACGGGATGAGAACTTGGGACCAAACCCCAGTGTACATCCACTACCAGAACCTGTGTTGAGTGATTGACGGGATGAGAACTTGGAACCAAACCCCAGTGTACATCCACTACCAGAACCTGAGTTGAGTGATTGACGGGATGAGAACTTGGGACCAAACCCCAGTGTACATCCACTACCAGAACCTGTGTTGAGTGATTGACGGGATGAGAACTTGGGACCAAACCCCAGTGTACATCCACTACCAGAACCTGTGTTGAGTGATTGACGGGATGAGAACTTGGAACCAAACCCCAGTGTACATCCACCGCCAGAACCTGAGTTGAGTGATTAACGGGACGAGAACTTGGGACCAAGCCCCAGTGTACATCCACCGCCAGAACCTGAGTTAAGTGATTGACGGGACGAGAACTTGGGACCAAGCCCCAGTGTACATCCACCACCAGAACCTGAGTTGAGTGATTAACGGGACGAGAACTTGGGACCAAGCCCCAGTGTACATCCATCGCCAGAACCTGAGTTGAGTGATTGACGGGACGAGAACATGTGACAGATGGTCAGTTTACCGAATTTCTTTATCTGTGGAAGATGGTTGCTGCCGGTAAAATATTGTGGTTTTATTTTTAAAACGTTATACTGCCACCTAACCCCACCCTTTGCATTTTCACTGGAAAAGGCACCTGCATCTCATTTAATGCTTTCACGCCAAAATTAAATCTGAGCCGACTCTGCTTTGAGAGACCGGTCATGTGATTTTAACTTCCAAGGAGTGGATCATTAAGTTCCAGTTCACAGTAAGAAGGAAATCTAATTCAACACTGTCCAAAGTGGCGCCGCGGTGCCATGGCGCCCGTGTGATACATCTATGGCGCCCTATTTGATTCCGTCGGTTGTAACGATAATCAGAATTTCAAGGGAAAAAGTATTTTTAGAAATTGTTCATTTCTTTTTGGTAAGCATAATATTTTTAGAACAAGAAATGAAACATTTTGTTAGGATTCAGTTTTAGAACAAGAAATGAAACGTTTTGTTAGGATTCAATTGTTATCTGTTATTGTTTTTGATGAATGTTAGTGTTAATATTATTACTGTATCATTATTATTGCAATTGTCACATAGCGCCCCAGTGTCTCCCCAGTAAACAGTCAGATGCGCGCCCCAATATATAAAAGAGTGGGATATCACTGGTCTACACGATCTAGCAACAATTATTTGTTGTCTGTAATCTTTATTTCAACATTTTCAACTTTATTTCAACATTTTCCTAAGATGCCCCTTTCTTTCTTGAAACATTTGCTCCCACTTCAATGTCTGCTTTGTGTGTGCTTCTTTGATCCTTTCTTCTCAAGGTATGTCCAACATATCTCCATCTTCTCCTTCTTATAACAGTTGTTACTAGTGGTTGACCAGACATTTCTCTGATTTCATCACTTCTGTGAATTTGTCCCATTTTATGTTCATTAGATTTCACTGACATCCAGTGCCGGATTAGGCCAGCGCGGGGCCTGTAGCAAATTTTAGCGCGGGCCCTAGGTTTTGTATGATAATAAATAATAAAACACAACTTTTACAAACAAACTTGTCTCGATTTAATGTGAGCAAATTTAGAGATAATACTAGACAAATCAATTTCTATAAGTAAATTACATTCAATGTTCATTAAGGTGAGGTTATTTAGACGATCTTGTCCCATCATGCTCCTTAACTCACTTTTATACGCTTTAATGTTGAAAAAGAACGTTCTCCGCTGCAGTTAGTAACATTAAAGACAAGTAAATTCGTAAGACTATTTATACATGTGGGAATAATCACAATATAGACGAGACTGCTGTAAAACTATTTGATTGGCAAAACACATAATCACAAAGTACTGTAGTTTTACAAATTACACAAACAATGACAACATACAGCAACATTTCGACCAACAAGGCCTTTATCAAGCAAACGAACAACAGGAGTGATGAATTTTTTAATCAATAATTATAATGCATACACTAAACGTTGTTTTTCATCATGTAGCCAACTTGTATGAGAATATGTTCTGTAGTTTTTTTTCTGTGAATTGTTAAAAGACAACCCTAGTTCTGGTGGGTCTCCGTCATAGCTTTAACCACGACAGTCTTTGATATCAATGACATTTTTCTTTAAAACATCAAGTAAACTTTGGGCGAGTTGTTCAGCAGTATGACCTTCCATATCCAAGAACTTCACAAACCTTTCCACTGGTTCAGATGGTAACACATAGCGCACTATTACAGTGAGTTGGTCCACGTGCGAAATGTCTGGAGTAGAGTCCAGTGATACGGAATAGTACTTGCATTTCTTAATTTCGCAAATAATATTATCCAGTAAGCTTAATGCAATTAGATGGATAAATTCCTCACATGTTTTTGATAAGTATGATGTATGTCCCTTTCCTTTATTTGTATAAGTATTTATATGCTGAGCCAGAAAAATAAATAACATAAATAAGAAAAAATGAAAGGGGATATTATTGCCCACCTCCCAACCTTGGTTCCTTGTTTATGACTAGTGACAGCTTAGCTCTGTCACATAGGCGCGGCCCCCAGAAGCGCGGGCCCGTAGCATTTGCTACTTCTGCTATTAGGCTAATCCGGCGCTGCTGACATCTAGTTTCAAATGCATTTAACTTGCTGCCTGCAAGTCACTGTACTCGAGAGTGTGTAATGGGGGTGCAAGAAGAAGTCACTGTACATGAGAGTGTGTAATGGGGGTGAAAGATATAGTCACTGTACACGATAGTGTAATGGGGGTGCAAGAAGAAGTCACTGTACATGCGAGTGTGTAATGGAGGTACAAGAACAAGTCACTGTACACGAGAGTGTGTACTAATACTTATGATGCTCACGCGTGTGCATTGTTACAATTGTTTATGAATATCTACTATATTCACACGTGCAGTGCTACTATTGTTTCCGCTCGCCTAAGCTACTTGACGAGCAGCTAACACTATCTGCAACAAACGAGGGAGAGCTGAGTGCATCTTGCCAACAGATTGTGCACATTTTCTGGGACCAGATCCGGTATAGCAGTACCTCCCGCAGTTCGAGGCAAGAACATCACGTGGTGTGAGCTAAATATAGATTGTGGCACATTGACACATCGACAGTCATACCTGGAAGCTGCTGCACGCGAAGGTAAGATCGAACCGTTGATACTTGCCATGTTCGTGTTACATGTTACATATACCTGGTTGTGTTATTTATTTTACTTAAGTACAACATTGTTCTAGCTGTAAATATATTGTCTAGATATGTACATGGAACAAAGATGGTCAACGTCAACATACATAGACTGTATGAGTTATGACAGTTGACGAGTTGTGTGGGTTTGTGTGAGTTATTGATGACAGTCGTCGCCTCGCCAAGAGTGAGTTATTTCGTGAGTCATGATATCGTCAAAACTAACAATAATAACATGAGAGGAGTGGCTTGTAAGAGCACCAGCTGTATCATTTTATGGAGATGAAAATATGGACTTGTCTGTGTAACAAAGGAAATTGGGATCATTATTTGCCGGATCTAGACATCAAAACTCAATATTCATTTTATGATAAGGTCACGCAGGTCATGTACGTGTGTGTGTGTGTGTGTGCTATATGTCTCATACAATAATAAGGTCATGTGTGTGTGTGTGTGCTATGTCTCATACAATAATAAGGTCACGTGTGTGTGTGTGTGCTATATGTCTCATACAATAATAAGGTCATGTGTGTGTGTGTGTGTGCTATATTTCTCATACAATAATAAGGTCATCCAGGCCATGTGTGTATGTGTGTGCTATATGTCTGATACAATGATATTATTTCCGAACATATAAATACAATATGTTACCTGTGTAGATGGAACACATCAAACATACAACTACACAGAGACTAGAATGATTACACATCATATCTGGTATTGATTTTGTAGAGCAAATAGGTCACAACACATACACACACTAAGTATGTCACAACACATGCACACTAAGTATGTCACAACACATGCACACTAAGTATGTCACAACACATGCACACTAAGTATGTCACAACACATGCACACTAAGTATGTGACAACACATACACACTAAGTATGTCACAACACATACACACTGCTAAGTATGTCACAACACATACACACTAAGTATGTCACAACACATACACACTAAGTATGTCACAACACATACACACTAAGTATGTCACAACACATACACACTACTAAGTATGTCACAACACATACACACTGCTAAGTATGTGACAACACATACACACTAAGTATGTCACAACACATACACACTAAGTATGTCACAACACATACACACTAAGTATGTCACAACACATACACACTAAGTATGTCACAACACATACACACTACTAAGTATGTCACAACACATACACACTAAGTATGTCACAACACATACACACTAAGTATGTCACAACACATACACACTAAGTATGTCACAACACATTAAGTATGTCACAACACATACACACTACTAAGTATGTCACAACACATACACACTACTAAGTATGTCACAACACATACACACTACTAAGTATGTCACAACACATTAAGTATGTCACAACACATACACACTAAGTATGTCACAACACATACACACTAAGTATGTCACAACACATTAAGTATGTCACAACATAACACTAAGTATGTACAACACATATCTTAAATAGATCTGTATTATTTGCATATGTTTTTTTAAATTTATTTTAGTTTTTTGGTATGTATGTGTATGTATGTATGTGTGTTCATTGTGTGTGTGTATATGCATGTATATGTAAGTGTATATAAGGGAATGTACAGGAATGTATGTGTGCGTGTGCAGTGTGATTGTCTTGGTGTGGGTGTGTGTCGGTGTGAGTGTCTCGATGTGTGTTAGTGTGTGTGTGTGTCGGTGTGAGTGTCTCGGTGTGTGTGTAGGTGTGTGTGTGTGTCAGTGCGTGTGTAGGTGTGTGTGTCAGTGTATGTGTATCGGTGTGCATGTGTCGGTGTATGTATATCAGTGTGCATGTGTCGGTTTATGTGTATCGGTGTGCATGTGTCGGTGTGTCCATGTGCTGGTGTCCATGTGTCGGTGTGTGCATGTGTCGGTATGTTCATGTGTCGGTGTGTGCATGTGTCAGTGTCCATGTGTCAGTATGCATGTGTCAGTGTGCGTGTGTCAGCGTGTGTGTGTCAGTGTGGGTGTATCAGTGTGCTTGTGTCAGTGTGCGTGTGTCAGTGTGCATGTGTCAGTGTGCATGTGTCAGTGTGCTTGTGTCAGTGTGCGTGTGTCAGTGTGCTTGTGTCAGTGTGTCAGTGTGCTTGTGTTAGTGTGCGTGTGTCAGTGTGTCAGTGTGCTTGTGTCAGTGTGTCAGTGTGCATGTGTCAGTGTGCATGTGTCAGTGTGCTTGTGTCAGTGTGCGTGTGTCCGTGTGCTTGTGTCAGTGTGCGTGTGTCAGTGTATGAAACTCTGATATCCAACTGTAATCAGCTCAATGTTTGTAATTCCCAAGTAGCTGTGATATCCCACCTGGAGGCAGGAGACTACAGAGATAGAGTCAGTTGTCAAAGTGTGACCATATCACAGACAGACAGAGAGAGAGACAGAGAATGTGCAGTTTGATTCACTGACCGTAAGTCTTATGTTTAAGCTAACCTTCTCTCTCTCCTATGCTTGATATAGCGTCAGTGATACACACTGATATAGTCAGTGATACACTGATATAGAGTCAGTGATACACACTTGATATAGAGTCAGTGATACACACTTGATATAGAGTCAGTGATACACACTTGATATAGCGTCAGTGATACACACTTCATATAGAGTCAGTGATAGACATTTGATAACTATATGAAATAAACATATGATCTAATATTCAGTCACATAATCTTACATTGAAATGTATCAAACCTGGTGTCTTATATGTCACTGAATCTCTGACAAGTGTAGACACTATTGTGTCTTGTCTTAGTTACACAATATTTTCCAGGTATATACCAGGTGAGTTGTCTATTGAAGGCCTAGAATGGGGTGCCTGGTACACAATATATACCAGGTGAGTTGTGTATTGTAGGCCTAGAATGGGATGCCTAGTACACAATATATACCTGATGAGTTGTCTATTGAAGGCCTAAAATGGGATGCCTAGTACACAAGAACACAATGTGTCTATTCAAGTGTAACAAGAGATTGTCAGAGAGCTGAACATAATTAATAATAATAACAACAAGTATCTACAACAAGTGTGCACATATCTACAACAAGTGTGCATGTATCTACAACAACTGTGCACATATCTACAACAAGTGCGCACATATCTACAACAAGTGTGCACGTTTCTACAACAAGTGTGCACGTATCTACAACAAGTGTGCACATATCTACAACAAGTGTGCATGTATCTACAACAACTGTGCACATATCTACAACAAGTGTGCACATATCTACAACAAGTGTGCACGTTTCTACAACAAGTGTGCACATATCTACAACAAGTGTGCACATATCTACAACAAGTGTGCACGTATCTACAACAAGTGTGCACATATCTACAACAAGTGTGCACATATCTACAACAAGTGCACACATATCTACAACAAGTGTGCACGTTTCTACAACAAGTGTGCACATATCTACAACAAGTGTGCATGTATCTACAACAAGTGTACACGTATCTACAACAAGTGTGCACATATCTACAACAAGTGTGCATGTATCTACAAGAAGTGTGCATGTTTCTACAACAAGTGTGCACGTATCTACAACAAGTGTGCACATATCTACAACAAGTGTGCACATATCTACAACAAGTGTGCACATATCTACAACATGTGACAGTATCTACAACAAGTGTGCACATATCTACAACAAGTGTACACATATCTACAACAAGTGTGCACATATCTACAACAAGTGTGCATGTATCTACAACAACTGTGCACATATCTACAACAAGTGTGCACGTTTCTACAACAAGTGTGCACGTATCTACAACAAGTGTGCACATATCTACAACAAGTGTGCACGTATCTACAACAAGTGTGCACATATCTACAACAAGTGTGCACATATCTACAACAAGTGCACATATCTACAAAAGTGTGCCGTTTCTACAACAAGTGTGCAGTATCTACAACAAGTGTGCACATATCTACAACAAGTGTGCATGTATCTACAACAAGTGTACACGTATCTACAACAAGTGTGCACATATCTACAACAAGTGTGCATGTATCTACAACAAGTGTGCATGTTTCTACAACAAGTGTGCACATATCTACAACAAGTGTGCACATATCTACAACAAGTGTGCACATATCTACAACAAGTGTACACAGGCTGATATTGTACATACACTGATGATGTGCTTACATTTTGTTATTTTCTCATTGAGTTGCAGTTTTTTTTTTGGGGGATGCATGCAGTGAGGTCTTACTGTGAGATCTAGTGTCTGCTGTTAGCGGGGGCTTTAAAGTTGGATTTGTTGCTTGCAGTTACTGGGGCCTTACCCCAGGGTTTATTCTTTGCAGTTAATGGGGCCTTACTCGGGTTTATTGTTTGCAGTTAGTGGGGTCGGTCTTACACCGGGGTTTATTCTTTGCAGTTAGTGGGGGTTACATCGGGGTTTATTCTTTGCAGTTAGGTGGGGTCGGTCTTACATCAGGGTTTATTCTTTGCAGTTAGTGGGGGAGCTTACACCAGGGTTATTGTTTACAGTTAGTGGGGGCCTTACACCATGGTTTGTTGTTTGTAGTTACTGGGGGCCTTAAACCAGGGTTCATTGCTTGCAGTTAGTGGGGCCTTACACCAGGGTTTATTGTTTGCAGTTAGTGGGGGGCCTTACACCAGGGTTTGTTGTTTGCAGTTAGTGGGGGGCCTTACACCAGGGTTTGTTGTTTGCAGTTAGTGGTGGCCTTACACCAGGGTTTATTGTTTGCAGTTAGTGGGGGCCCTGCAGCACGGTATAGCAGTTTGATGACTCTGCAGCGAGGTACAGCAGGTAGTGGGGGCCCTGCAGCTTGCTATACCAGTTAGTGGGGCCTTACATCGAGGTTTTGTGTTTGCAGTTAGTGGGGGCCCTGCAGCGAGGTATAGCAGTTAGTGAAAGTCCTGCAGCTCGTTATAGCAGTTAGTGGGGCCCTGCAGGTGGTATAGCAGTTAGTGGGGGCCCTGCAGAGCGGTATAGCAGTTAGTAAATACCTTAAAGTGGGACCTTGTGTTTTGTTCTATATTCGTTTGACAGCCGACATCTTTGTCTACTTAGAGTGATTACGTTTCCATGACAACGACAAGCAGAGAGAGCGTACTTAGATGTAGGGCTCATCATTGATTGGTTGCTTGTGTTGAGTTCAAATAAAGAGACAGTTTTAGCAGCCATGTCTCTGTTTGTGTGTCTGCATGTGTGTGTGTGTGCATGTGTGTGTGTGTGCATGTGTGTGTGTGCATGTGTGTGTGTGTCTGCATGTGTGTGTGTGTGCATGTGTGTGTGTGTGCATGTGTGTGTGTTCATGTGTGTGTGCATGTGTGTGTGCGCTGTGTGTGTGTGTGCATATGTGTGTGTGCGCAAGTCTAAAGCCCTCATACAACTTGATGAACATTGACTGTAAATATGAAAAGAATCGGACTGCGCTTAATTTTGTGACAATAGTTTTCACAATGAGAATTGTGTTGTCATGTTTCGTGTGGGAACTTATATATTCACAAAAATCAAACTTCGTGGCATATCTTTTACAGAACATAGTCATCTATCATAGTAAACACGTGGTTGATTTTCTAGGCATCATTTATACGTTCAGTAGTTTGCCATTGGTTTGGAATCGAAATCAGTGACAATTGTTGTTTTAAATTCCTGATTCTGGGAAGAAACAAGACATTCAAATATTGATAGAAATAAGATTTTATAGATTGTCTAAGTAATTATAAGGAAAATATTCTCAGAGTTTCTCACTGACTTTTATCTTCAACAACTGTCAGTATTCTAGACATTCACATCCAACATTTGTGACTAACATTAATCAAATCAACAAAATGGGATCTTTGTGAGGTAGAAGTTATTTGCTCGCCTCTAGTTTCAAAGGTACTAGAGTCGTTTTCTCGTGGAGCAATCCGGATATATTTTTAGAACTCCCTCATCTCAGTGTAGGTGGGATCGAGTTCCTAGTCCTAGTGGAGATGTAGATCCCCCAACTCAGTGTAGATGGGATCGAGTTTCTAGTCCTATCGGAGATGAAGAATGAAACATAAGTACCGTGTTCAAGTTGAGCATATAGAAAAAAGAACAATTGACAGTTAAAAATTGAGAAGACCAGGTTAAAAAGTCGATGCCCGGACAAACTGAGAAATATTTAAGAGAAAATTCTTACATAATATTTGTACAATCTTCTAAATTACATCGGGGACCTTTGCCAGTGCTACGGGGTTTGTGCACTACTGCTGAGATCTTCTTGTGTAAGAAAGAGATCGGAGCACACATTATTACTCACCGAAGTGCAATGATGATGGTTTTAACAGTCAATCAATCAATCAATCAAGAGATCAATCAAGAAATCAATCAATCAAGAAATCAATCGAAATATTTCCTTCCTAAAGATTATCTTGTGAACATATTTGCATCTGATAATAAGTCTTTTGTATTTTTGTTATTCTCTCAATCTTTCCTTCACTCACATTTGTGTTGGTGTTTGTCTCTATGTAAGCTTAATGTCTGCAGGTAGTTACGTCACTAGAAGGATATGCTAAGTAAGATGGGTGGATAGAATGAAAGGGAGGGGAAGATATAAAGCTGTGTTGACAGATTGAAGAGAGAGAGAGGGGGGGGGAGGAGACATACAGATGTGTTGACAAATTGAAGGGGAGGCACATAAAGCTGTGTTGACAGATTGAAGGGGAGGGGAGACATACAGATGTGTTGACAGATTGAAGGGGAGGGGGAGAAATACAGATATGTTGACAGATTGAAAGGGTGGGGACATACAGATGTGTTGACAGATGCCTGTATGGTTAGTCACATTTTCCAGGTGAGGGCGAACACGTGACTACCCCAGGTGCTATTGATTTGAGGGGAGTGCAGTTATCATATTTCGTACTCACCTGTGGAGTAGCATGCGCTTCAAATATAGTGTACGAGTATATATGATATAACTGGTGAGATTGTCACAGTGTGTTCCCATCATACGATATTCTTTGCCTGTATATCTACAGATTGAATGGGTTGATGTTATATATGTGTGCTACTCATGTGTATGTCAATGATGTGTATGCTACTAATGTGTGTTTCACCTATATGTGTGTCAATGATGTCTATGAAAATGACTGCTTTGTCGGTCAATGTCTAGGGACAAGAAAAAGAATTCGCATAATTTTCTTTCATTCTATGTTAATCATTCTCTCTACCCCTCTCTCTCTCTCTCTCTATCTCCTTCCTCTCTCTCCTCTCCCTCTCTCTCTCTCTCTATCCTCCCTCCCTCTCTCTCTCTCCCTCTTTCTCTATCTCCTCCCTTCCTCTCTCTCCTCTCTCTCTCTTTCTCTTCTCTATCTCCCTTCCTTCTCCCTCTCTCTCTCT
This sequence comes from Arion vulgaris, assembly GCA_020796225.1. Taxonomy (NCBI): domain Eukaryota; kingdom Metazoa; phylum Mollusca; class Gastropoda; order Stylommatophora; family Arionidae; genus Arion; species Arion vulgaris. The sequence goes on from CM036768.1 coordinate 1,596,393, forward strand.
TTTCTCTCTCTATGATTCCTATTATTCCTTTCTTCTTCTTCAACGTTTTCAGACATCGATTTGTCTACTTTAAAGTAGTTAGTGGTCAACTGGAGTCCATGTACATCTCCGTATAGTTTGTCTTGGACTGACATCGATTTGTCAACTTTTAAAGTAGTTAGTGGTCAACCGGAGTCCATGTACATCTCCGTATAGTTTGTCTTGGACTGACATCGATTTGTCAACTTTTAAAGTAGTTAGTGGTCAACTGGAGTCAAGTACATCTCGTATAGTTTGTCTTGGACTGACATCGATTTGTCAACTTTTAAAGTAGTTAGTGGTCAACCGGAGTCCATGTACATCTCCGTATAGTTTGTCTTGGACTGACATCGATTTGTCAACTTTTAAAGTAGTTAGTGGTCAACCGGAGTCCATGTACATCTCCGTATAGTTTGTCTTGGACTGACATCGATTTGTCAACTTTTAAAGTAGTTAGTGGTCAACCGGAGTCCATGTACATCTCCGTATAGTTTGTTTTGGACTGACATCGATTTGTCAACTTTTAAAGTAGTTAGTGGTCAACCGGAGTCCATGTACATCTCCGTATAGTTTGTCTTGTACTGACATCGATTTGTAAACTTTTAAAGTAGTTAGTGGTCAACCGGAGTCTATGTACATCTCCATATAGCTTGTCTTGGACTGACATCGATTTGTCTACTTTTAAAGTAGTTAGTGATCAACCGGAGTCCATGTACATCTCCATATAGCTTGTCTTGGACTGACATCGATTTGTCTACTTTTAAAGTAGTTAGTGATCAACCGGAGTCTATGTACATCTCTGTATAGCTTGTCTTGGACTGACATCGATTTGTCTACTTTTAAAGTAGTTAGTGATCAACCGGAGTCCATGTACATCTCCATATAGCTTGTCTTGGACTGACATCGATTTGTCTACTTTTAAAGTAGTTAGTGATCAACTGGAGTCTATGTACATCTCTGTATAGCTTGTCTTGGACTGACATCGATTTGTCTACTTTTAAAGTAGTTAGTGGTCAACCGAAGTCCATGTACATCTCCATATAGCTTGTCTTGGACTGACATCGATTTGTATACTTTTAAAGTAGTTAGTGGTCAACGAGAGTCCATGTACATCTCTGTATAGCTTGTCTTGGACTGACATCGATTTGTATACTTTTAAAGTAGTTAGTGATCAACGAGTCTATGTACATCTCTGTATAGCTTGTCTTGGACTGACATCGATTTGTATACTTTTAAAGTAGTTAGTGGTCAACCGGAGTCTATGTACATCTCTGTATAGCTTGTCTTGGACTGACATCGATTTGTATACTTTTAAAGTAGTTAGTGATCAACCGGAGTCTATGTACATCTCTGTATAGCTTGTCTTGGACTGACATCGATTTGTATACTTTTAAAGTAGTTAGTGATCAACCGGAGTCTATGTACATCTCTGTATAGCTTGTCTTGGACTGACATCGATTTGTATACTTTTAAAGTAGTTAGTGAGTCAACCGGAGTCTATGTACATCTCCGTATAGCTTGTCTTGGACTGATATGGGATTGGCTGTGTTTTCTCTCTGTTCCGTGTATGTGGACATTCTTGCAGTATGTGTATCTCTGTCATCTTGCTGTGCCACTGTACATATGTCAGATGGCCTCATTTATTTATTAAACAGATGTACTCAGCCTTGTGTGCCCTGTTTGGACAAAATGACAACCTGTTCCCCTCTACTTAGTTGGTGGTAGCATCGTACTTTCATACCTGGGTGATCTATCACCATTTGTTCTATAGGCCATTCTATCCTACTTTGCCCTTTTGTCATATGTCATGTTACCTGCTGTCCTTTTCATATGGTGATCTATGCCATTTCTAGAGTATCCATGTATTTTGTAATGTCATACTGTGTGTCTGCTTGCGCTTCCTTTTCCAATATGGGTGCAGTCTCATTTGCCAGGTATTCGCAGTGAGATGGTATCCACTGTAATACCACCTAGAAGATGTTCATCTTTGGTGTATGATGTTGCAGTTCCTTCAAGTTGTTGTCGTCTTGATTTTTAGAGCAGTAATTATTACATCAGGCATCAGTAAAATACAGGTTTTCATTTACTTGTTATTCGCTGCTGATTCTCTGTCTATTAATATTTTCTATTATATATATTCTAACGACATTTATACCGTTCAGTAATGTCTGTCAACTGTATGTTTTTATATACATATATACTGATGATTGATCAACTGTGACTGTTTGTCTTTGTTGATTTGTTTCAAATAGCAAAATCAATCTGTCTCCTTGTATTCTGCCCACGTACGTTCATTATTCATATACCACTCAATCCAAATTACATTCACAACAATTATCACGGGCAGATTCGATTACAGAACAACTTACACGAACACACACACACACACACACGCTTACAAATACATGGCGCGTGAGCCATGTTGATAAAGGGACACCATGTTGCAAATTATGCACAGAAAATGAAAGGTCACAAATCAATGAATTGTCAACTGACAGTTAAAAGTGTGTGTGTGGTGATATCAAACTGTGTGTGTGCTTCAACTGTGTGTGTGGTGATATCAAACTGTGTGTGTGGTGATATCAAACTGTGTGTGTGCTTCAACTGTGTGTGTGCTTCAACTGTGTGTGTGGTGATATCAAACTGTGTGTGTGGTGATATCAAATGTGTGTGTGGTGATATCAACTGTGTGTGTGGTGATATCAAACTGTGTGTGTGCTTCAACTGTGTGTGTGCTTCAACTGTGTGTGTGGTGATATCAACTGTGTGGTTTCAAATGTGCGTGTGGTGATATCAACTGTGTGTGTGTGCTTCGACTTTTGTGTGGTTGCTATCAACTGTGTGTGTGCTTCGACTTGTGTGTGCTTCGACTGTGTGTGTGATATCAACTGTGGTGTGCTTCGACTTGTGTGTGCTTCGACTGTGTGTGCTTCACTTGTGTGTCTTCGACTGTGTACAGAAGTTCAATTGGTGGTGCAATGCTCTCAACCTTTTTGTATACTGGAGTGCCATTTGTCTGATGGTTGGTGATGTGCGTGCGCCATTTGTCTGATGGTTGGTGATGTGTGAGCGCCATTTGTCTGATGGTGGTGATGTGCGGGTGCCATGTGTCTGATGGTTGGTGATGTGGGCGCCATGTGCTGATGGTTGGTGATCATTACTGAGGTTACGCGCCATGTGAAGATTGTAATAATAATACAAGAATAAAGATAGTAATAACTGAATTTCAATCATAGAATAATACAATCATAGAATAATACAATCATAGAATAATACAATCATATAATTATTAATTTAAAAAGTAATAATAAATGATAACGTAATACTGACTTATAATTCTGATTTATAATCCTAACATAATTCTGACTGATAATTCTGATTTATAATTCTGACTTATAATTCTGACTTATAATTCTGACTTATAATTCTGACTTATAATTCTGACTTATAATTCTGATTTATAATCCTAACATAATTCTGACTGATAATTCTGATTTATAATTCTGACTTATAATTCTGACTTATAATTCTGACTTATAATTCTGATTTATAATTCTGATTTATAATCCTAACATAATTCTGACTGATAATTCTGATTTATAATTCTGACTTATAATTCTGACTTATAATTCTGACTTATAATTCTGACTTATAATTCTGATTTGTAATCCTAACTTATAATCCTGACTTATAATCCTGACTTATAATCCTAACTTATAATTCTGACTTATAATTCTGACCTATAATCCTAAATTATAATTCTGACTTATCCTAAATTATAATTCTGACTTATAATCCTGACTTATAATTCTGACTTATAATTCTGACTTATAATTCTGACTTATAATTCTGACTTATAATCCTAAATTATAATTCTGACTTATAATCCTAAATTATAATTCTGACATAATCCTGACTTATAATTCTGACTTATAATTCTGACGTTTTTTTTAAAATTATGTACTTACATTTGATATAATTAGTGGGAAATTTGATACTGTATATTCGCTGCAAGCTGAAGTAATGCTGGTGTGTAATTGGTACAGGCTGCTCTTAATGCATCGTCTCTAAGTGTGAATCTGTCAGGTAGGTTCGGTGTTTATCTTTGATAATGTTTATCAATGTCAACGAGACTTGATATAGATATGTTGAATGAAAGTATCGGTGTTTATCTTTGATAATGTTCATCAATGTCAACGAGACTTGATATAGATATGTTGAATGAAAGTATCGGTGTTTATCTTTGCTAATGTTCATCAATGTCAACGAGACTTGATATAGATATGTTGAACGAAAGTATCGGTGTTTATCTTTGCTAATGTTCATCAATGTCAACGAGACTTGATATAGATATGTTGAACGAAAGTATCGGTGTTTATCTTTGCTAATGTTCATCAATGTCAACGAGACTTGATATAGATATGTTGAATGAAAGTATCGGTGTTTATCTTTGCTAATGTTCATCAATGTCAACGAGACTTGATATAGATATGTTGAACGAAAGTATCGGTGTTTTATCTTTGCTAATGTTCATCAATGTCAACGAGACTTGATATAGATATGTTGAATGAAAGTATCGGTGTTTTATCTTTGCTAATGTTCATCAATGTCAACGAGACTTGATATAGATATATTGAACGAAAGTATCGGTGTTTATCTTTGCTAATGTTCATCAATGTCAACGAGACTTGATATAGATATGTTGAATGAAAGTATCGGTGTTTATCTTTGCTAATGTTCATCAATGTCAACGAGACTTGATATAGATATGTTGAACGAAAGTATCGGTGTTTATCTTTGCTAATGTTCATCAATGTCAACGAGACTTGATATAGATATGTTGAACGAAATTATCGGTGTTTATCTTTGCTAATGTTCATCAATGTCAACGAGACTTGATATAGATATGTTGAATGAAAGTATCGGTGTTTATCTTTGCTAATGTTCATCAATGTCAACGAGACTTGATATAGATATATTGAACGAAAGTATCGGTGTTTATCTTTGCTAATGTTCATCAATGTCAACGAGACTTGATATAGATATATTGAACGAAAGTATCGGTGTTTATCTTTGCTAATGTTCATCAATGTCAACGAGACTTGATATAGATATGTTGAACGAAAGTATCGGTGTTTATCTTTGCTAATGTTCATCAATGTCAACGAGACTTGATATAGATATATTGAACGAAAGTATCGGTGTTTTATCTTTGATAATGTTCATCAATGTCAACGAGACTTGATATAGATATGTTGAACGAAAGTATCGGTGTTTATCTTTGCTAATGTTCATCAATGTCAACGAGATTTGATATAGATATGTTGAATGAAAGTATCGGTGTTTTATCTTTGCTAATGTTCATCAATGTCAACGAGACTTGATATAGATATGTTGAATGAAAGTATCGGTGTTTATCTTTGCTAATGTTCATCAATGTCAACGAGACTTGATATAGATATATTGAACGAAAGTATCGGTGTTTATCTTTGCTAATGTTCATCAATGTCAACGAGACTTGATATAGATATGTTGAATGAAAGTATCGGTGTTTATCTTTGCTAATACTCATCAATGTCAACGAGACTTGATATAGATATGTTGAACGAAAGTATCGGTGTTTTATCTTTGATAATGTTCATCAATGTCAACGAGACTTGATATAGATATGTTGAACGAAAGTATCGGTGTTTTATCTTTGATAATGTTCATCAATGTCAACGAGACTTGATATAGATATGTTGAATGAAAGTATCAGTGTTTGTCTTTGCTAATGTTCATCAATGTCAACGAGACTTGATATAGATATGTTGAACGAAAGTATCGGTGTTTTATCTTTGCTAATGTTCATCAATGTCAACGAGACTTGATATAGATATGTTGAACGAAAGTATCGGTGTTTATCTTTGCTAATGTTCATCAATGTCAACGAGACTTGATATAGATATGTTGAATGAAAGTATCAGTGTTTATCTTTGCTAATGTTCATCAATGTCAACGAGACTTGATATAGATATGTTGAACGAAAGTATCGGTGTTTATCTTTGCTAATGTTCATCAATGTCAACGAGACTTGATATAGATATGTTGAATGAAAGTATCGGTGTTTTATCTTTGATAATGTTCATCAATGTCAACGAGACTTGATATAGATATGTTGAACGAAAGTATCGGTGTTTATCTTTGCTAATGTTCATCAATGTCAACGAGACTTGATATAGATATGTTGAATGAAAGTATCGGTGTTTATCTTTGCTAATACTCATCAATGTCAACGAGACTTGATATAGATATGTTGAACGAAAGTATCGGTGTTTTATCTTTGATAATGTTCATCAATGTCAACGAGACTTGATATAGATATGTTGAACGAAAGTATCGGTGTTTTATCTTTGCTAATGTTCATCAATGTCAACGAGACTTGATATAGATATGTTGAACGAAAGTATCGGTGTTTATCTTTGCTAATGTTCATCAATGTCAACGAGACTTGATATAGATATGTTGAATGAAAGTATCGGTGTTTATCTTTGATAATGTTCATCAATGTCAACGAGACTTGATATAGATATGTTGAACGAAAGTATCGGTGTTTATCTTTGCTAATGTTCATCAATGTCAACGAGATTTGATATAGATATGTTGAATGAAAGTATCGGTGTTTATCTTTGCTAATGTTCATCAATGTCAACGAGACTTGATATAGATATATTGAACGAAAGTATCGGTGTTTATCTTTGCTAATGTTCATCAATGTCAACGAGACTTGATATAGATATGTTGAACGAAAGTATCGGTGTTTATCTTTGCTAATGTTCATCAATGTCAACGAGACTTGATATAGATATGTTGAATGAAAGTATCGGTGTTTATCTTTGCTAATACTCATCAATGTCAACGAGACTTGATATAGATATGTTGAACGAAAGTATCGGTGTTTTATCTTTGATAATGTTCATCAATGTCAACGAGACTTGATATAGATATGTTGAACGAAAGTATCGGTGTTTATCTTTGATAATGTTCATCAATGTCAACGAGACTTGATATAGATATGTTGAATGAAAGTATCAGTGTTTGTCTTTGCTAATGTTCATCAATGTCAACGAGACTTGATATAGATATGTTGAACGAAAGTATCGGTGTTTTATCTTTGCTAATGTTCATCAATGTCAACGAGACTTGATATAGATATGTTGAACGAAAGTATCGGTGTTTATCTTTGCTAATGTTCATCAATGTCAACGAGACTTGATATAGATATGTTGAATGAAAGTATCGGTGTTTATCTTTGCTAATGTTCATCAATGTCAACGAGACTTGATATAGATATGTTGAACGAAAGTATCGGTGTTTATCTTTGCTAATGTTCATCAATGTCAACGAGACTTGATATAGATATGTTGAATGAAAGTATCGGTGTTTTATCTTTGATAATGTTCATCAATGTCAACGAGACTTGATATAGATATGTTGAACGAAAGTATCGGTGTTTATCTTTGCTAATGTTCATCAATGTCAACGAGACTTGATATAGATATGTTGAATGAAAGTATCGGTGTTTATCTTTGCTAATACTCATCAATGTCAACGAGACTTGATATAGATATGTTGAACGAAAGTATCGGTGTTTTATCTTTGATAATGTTCATCAATGTCAACGAGACTTGATATAGATATGTTGAACGAAAGTATCGGTGTTTTATCTTTGATAATGTTCATCAATGTCAACGAGACTTGATATAGATATGTTGAATGAAAGTATCAGTGTTTGTCTTTGCTAATGTTCATCAATGTCAACGAGACTTGATATAGATATGTTGAACGAAAGTATCGGTGTTTTATCTTTGCTAATGTTCATCAATGTCAACGAGACTTGATATAGATATGTTGAACGAAAGTATCGGTGTTTATCTTTGCTAATGTTCATCAATGTCAACGAGACTTGATATAGATATGTTGAATGAAAGTATCGGTGTTTATCTTTGCTAATGTTCATCAATGTCAACGAGACTTGATATAGATATGTTGAACGAAAGTATCAGTGTTTATCTTTGCTAATGTTCATCAATGTCAACGAGACTTGATATAGATATGTTGAACGAAAGTATCGGTGTTTTATCTTTGCTAATGTTCATCAATGTCAACGAGACTTGATATAGATATGTTGAACGAAAGTATCGGTGTTTATCTTTGCTAATGTTCATCAATGTCAACGAGACTTGATATAGATATGTTGAATGAAAGAACGAATATATTTTCAAACGCTATTACTAATCAATGGATATATTTATTCTTGTCTACAAATGTCAGAAATTGTATACGTGACATGGAATTTCAAACATATGTCTTCTAGCAGATTTAAGATTTCTTATTTCAACTCTTCAAAATGATATTTTTCTAAAACTTCACAAACCTTACTTCCAAGTTCAGTTACATCAACAGAAGCAAATGGGTTATTGGTAAACATTATCACTGATTCAATGGTTGAACACTGACTAAATCTGTGACCGAACTTCGCTAATAAGAAGTTCAAGATATTTGACAAAACAAAGAAGATCACTGATAGATACAGAAATAGATTTCAAATTTGGAAAATGATTTTCTGTTGTTCTATATTACTTTTCTTACTCTAATAGATACGATGTTAGCATTAGAAAATAAACAAACAGATTTACATAACAAATGTTGCACTCCTTTCACAGCCAGCACAGATCAAGTTATAATTTCAAATTAAAATAATAAGTAAGATTGATTATAAATAACACATTGTTCCTACTCTAAACGGAAACTCCATGCATGATTCATTTAAGCTTAAATCACGAGGTGGCAGATAAATCAAAGATACGACATGGACATGTTAGTTGTTTGAAGATAGAAGTTTAAAGATGAAATCAGCGCTTTGTTCGGAGTAAACGCAAAGGATGGGATGAGTGGCAGTAGAATGGTTACACAAGAAAACAAGATTACAATCGAGAGAAGACAGTATTCTCGGCAGAAATGTAACAAAAAAAAAAAAAAAGAACGAAAGCTTTTTTCTCTCTTAAAGTTATCAGTTATATGAGGACTATCATCATAGCACTCCGGACATGTCCATGGGTGCTCCGATCTCCGCCTCAGCAAATCCAGCAGCGTCCAGCGACCCAACACGCCAGTTCGAAGTTGATTAACCAATCTCTTTGCATATTTAGTATGACGTTTTTTCGGGCTGCACCAATATTGACACCCATCTCTTTCAATCTGGTCAGCGTCAGGGATTCACAGCCCTGAAACTCCTCTGTTCGGAAAGACTCTCTCAATGCATGAAGAATGTCACTTCGATCCATGGCAGCTCCCTCTGATATTGTAGCTAAGCCAGCCAATCGATCAGTTTGTTCATTACCCCTAACTCCTGCGTGCCCAGGGACAAAAATGAAGGTGATTTCTCTGATCATTGTCTGTACCAGTACCTCCACCCAGTTGCGTCTCACCATACCTGATTCGACTTTACGAATCATGCTTATGGAGTCACTGAGTATGAAAACACGAGAGTAGTTGTGAGATACCAACCAGTTCACCGCCTCCGTAACCGACCGAACCTCCATTGTCAAGCTACTTGTGGTTGTTGCGTAGGCCCCACTGGCCTCTCTTATTATTTTTCCTCCTGAGCGTGCTGAAAAACCCACGCACAGCGTTGTTGGTGAATGACTGAACCATCGGTGTAAATAACCACATCTGTATCATTGATGATGTCATTCAAGAGAGCCTCCACCTCCACGTTTGGCAGTGATAGATTATTTTGTTCGCAGTTTTCTTAATAGATGTAATAACGGTGAAAGCAGTCTGAAATTGAGGTGGCACAGCAATCCATTCCTCTGCTGTTGCAATTCCGGAAGGATCACATATTTTCCTAATAAGCGTATCTTCCGCCTGACTCAGCCATGATCTGTCTCTCTTGAGTCTACACCCTTTCTCCTTAATGAGTTCTTCATGGAGAGGATGTTCCTTGTTTGCATTGATTCCTAGATACGATCGAACCCTCCAAGTTTGAATTCTGTTAGCAATAGTTGGGAGGTCAAGAAGGAATCGCATTGACACTCCTGGTGTATCTTTGGTGCATCCCAGAATGATGCGCATAGCCTCATTCTGAATTCTTTCCAGTCTCACTGTTTGCGTAGGACTAATTGTTATAAGGAGAGCGCATGCATATTCTATACATGACAGAACAATACCTTGGTACAAGAGCACAAGAAGGCGTTGCTCAATGTTAGCAGCCGCCATGATTCTCAGTGCGGATAGTGCGTTGCGAGCCTTGGCACTAACTTGGTCGATATGGTCCCTAAAGCATAGACTGCGATCAAATTTTACACCTAAATAACTCATAGATGCTGTTCGAGGGAGTGTATGTCCATCTAAAGTGACATGTGGTGTGTCAGACTTCACAATGTGATTATTTAGGGAGAACCATAATAGCACAGCTTTGGTATGGTTTATCGTTGCACCAGAAACATCACACCAGGCCATTATGCGGTCCAGTTCTTCCTGTAGTTTATTAGCAATTTCATCCCTGTTTCTCCCATGTCTGTACACCATGATGTCGTCTGCAAATAACAGTGTTCGTCCCCTGCAAATTTGTCCATTTGTATCTTCATTATTTTTTGTAATCTTTTTCAAATGCATTCAACTTGCTTTCTATATCTTTAGTTGTTTTCCAACTCTCGCTGCTGGCGTATGCTAGGATTTATCCCCCTCCAAAACAAAAATTGAAATTGAACATTAGCAGAAATTGAACATTAGCAGAAATTGAACATTAGCAGAAATTGAACATTAGCAGAAATTGAACATTAGCAGAAATTGAACATTAGCAGAAATTGAACATTAGCAGAAATTGAACATTAGCAGAAATTGAACATTAGCAGAAATTGAACATTAGCAGAAATTGAACATTAGCAGAAATTGAACATTAGCAGAAATTGAACATTAGCAGAAATTGAACATTAGCAGTTTTAAATTACTCGTGTATTTGTTTTAAAGGGTTTAAAAGCCGAAGGATTGACTTCATTGTACCGGGTTTTACCCCATATGGTTCAGTCCCTCTCCGCAAAAATGGCACGCCACCTGCCGAGAGTATTGCACAAAGCACGAACTCCGTAGCTCCAGCAACAATCCTAGGGGTCTCTGGAAAAACTGCACTCGTGAACAGAACGGCGCGGTCCGGATTCGAACCCACGACCTTCGACTCACAAGGCAAAGGGCTTAACCACTTAGCCACAGAGAACTTCTTATGTATACGTATATAAAAGAGCTGGCCAATGACTACAGCTGGTTCGAGTTCTCTGTTAGAAATAGCTGTAAACAATGCTATACCAGATGTACAATGAAGGGTCATTCCCTCCGTGTACACTCTCTCTTCATGCAGAGGCATCTCTGGTGACTGGTTCACATATCCCGCATGGAGGATGATTCAATTTCCAAGTTTCTCATTGATGGAGAGAACTGATCTCACTGATGGAGAGAACTGATCTCATTGATGGAGAGAACTGATCTATGAGAAGATAGAATAATATGTACAAAGATATATACATTCACACACACACATGTACACATGTACACACATACACATACTAACACACATGTATACCAAGATATACATACACAGACACAAACATATACATACACACATAATGAGTCGCCCACATATACACACACATGTAAACATACACACATACATGGGCACACATTCGTACCAACACACATACTTTCACAGCTATAGAAAGGGATGTATGTGGAGGTACACATTTGCACACAAGTACACACAGACCCAGTTTACAAACACACACACACAGTCCCACTTTACACACAAACAAACAAACAAACACACAGACAGACATATACAACAATGAATAATGTAATGTGTAATGTGTTTACAGATATTTTATTTTTTCATTTACTCCAACCCTCAAACTCACCTGACAACCTACTTGTCATTTACCTGGATGCCACTTCTGATTTGCACCTGTCCATCATTGACCAATGTTCATGACTGACCAATATCCAGACTGGAGTACTAATGTAGTCAATGAGCCCATCAATTTATCTGACTTACTCATCAACTCAGGCCATGTCACGTGGTGGTGGAGCTTCGGACAAGGTCAGTCACTGTGTTGTGATATTTGATGAATGATTGTTTAGATGATAAAGTGAATGTTACAATAGATTGTATAGATAATAAAGTGAATGTTACAATAGATTGTATAGATAATAAAGTGAATGTTACAATAGATTGTATAGATAATAAAGTGAATGTTACAATAGATTGTATAGATAATAAAGTGAATGTTACAATAGATTGTATAGATAATAAAGTGAATGTTGCAATAGATTGTATAGATGATAAAGTGAATGTTGCAATAGATTGTATAGATGATAAAGTAAATGTTACAATAGATTGTATAGATAATAAAGTGAATGTTGCAATAGATTGTATAGATGATAAAGTGAATGTTACAATAGATTGTATAGATGATAAAGTGAATGTTACAATAGATTGTATAGATGATAAAGTGAATGTTACAATAGATTGTATAGATGATAAAGTGAATGTTACAATAGATTGTATAGATGATAAAGTGAATGTTACAATAGATTGTATAGATGATAAAGTGAATGTTACAATAGATTGTATAGATGATAAAGTGAATGTTACAATAGATTGTATAGATGATAAAGTGAATGTTACAATAGATTGTACAGATGATCAAGTGAATGTTGCAATAGATTGTATAGATGATAAAGTGAATGTTACAATAGATTGTATAGATAATAAAGTGAATGTTGCAATAGATTGTATAGATAATAAAGTGAATGTTACAATAGATTATATAGATAATAAAGTGAATGTTGCAATAGATTATATAGATAATAAAGTGAATGTTGCAATAGATTGTATAGATAATAAAGTGAATGTTACAATAGATTATATAGATAATAAAGTGAATGTTGCAATAGATTGTATAGATAATAAAGTGAATGTTACAATAGATTGTATAGATAATAAAGTGAATGTTGCAATAGCATGTATAGATAATGATATTCTTTCTTTCTTTCTTTTGTCCTTCTCTGCTTTATTGCCGCTAGGCGTAGCAGGTTTAACTGATGATCGGTTTCCGAGATAATGCACGCTCGATCGCTTGATATGCTGTGGTATTGTGGAGTTTTAAGATGTCTGTAACTCCATCAATCCATCTTTTCTTGGTCTGCCCTTTCCTCTTGATGATTCAATTTTCAGGTTGTACGCTCTTGCAACTGGTATATTCGGGTTCATTCTGACCAAGTGGCCAAACCATTTGAGTCTCTGTCTTTCAATAAATCTAATAGCAGGTGTTATTCCGACTGTTCTTCTAATTTCCTCATTTCTTATATGGTCTCTTCTTGTTTTATTTACTGCTTTCCTCAGGCATCTCATTTCACATGTGGTAATTTTCCTTTCTTGTTCTTTTGTCAGTGCCCATGTTTGGCACTGATAATGATATTGCTATTAAAAAAATAGAAACTACGAACATCCAACGAATAAACATCACACTGGAAGAATTGAAAGACAGGAGAAAGAGAACAAAATAATTAAACTAATAAAGTTGGCAGACATCAGAATAAATGTAAAGAGATACATGAAAAATTTGATAGTCATATTTCCTTTTGTTGAGCACGAAAAGATTTTCAACAGAATAAATAGAGATATGAGAAATAGAATAAATAGAGATATGAGAAATATAATAAATAGAGATATGAGAAATAGAATAAATAGAGATATGAGAAATAGAATAAATAGAGATATGAGAAATAGAATAAATAGAGATATGAGAAATAGAATAAATAGAGATATGAGAAATAGAATAAATAGAGATATGAGAAATAGAATAAATAGAGATATGAGAAATAGAATAAATAGAGATATGAGAAATAGAATAAATAGAGATATGAGACATAGGCCTAGAAGATAAGAAAGTGAGTAGACATTTGAATAATATATGTAACAGTTTCCAAGATGCAAAGTGTCAACACCATGTTACAGAAGGCCCAGGTAAGATGGTTCTGACATGTTGCTAGCATGTCTGATAAATACTTCACAAAATAGTTGATGATGAGCTTGAAGGGGACAGATGACCAGTTGGTTGGTGGACAGAAAAAACGCTTTAAAGACACTCTTAAAGTGTCTCTAAAAAGCTTCACTATAGACACCACGTGCTAAGAATCCCTTGTGCATGATTGCCAAATGTGACGCAGTAACAACACAAGAGAAACTCATATCAGCTATGAGACTGTGGTACTATGAGACTATGATACTATGAGACTGTGGTACAATGAGACTGTGGTACTATGAGACTGTGGCACAATGAGACTGTGGTACAATGAGACTGCGGTACTATGAAACTGTGATGTTGTATTAAATCTGGTCTAGATTGTTAAACTAATGATTGTCTACTTTGCTCATGTGACTATTGTCTACTTTGCTCATGTAACTATTGTCTACTTTGCTCATGTAACTATTGTCTACTTTGCTCATGTGACTATTGTCTACTTTGCTCATGTAACTATTGTCTACTTTGCTCATGTGACTATTGTCTACTTTGCTCATGTAACTATTGTCTACTTTGCTCATGTAACTATTGTCTACTTTGCTCATGTAACTATTGTCTACTTTGCTCATGTAACTATTGTCTACTTTGCTCATGTGACTATTGTCTACTTTGCTCATGTGACTATTGTCTACTTTGCTCATGTGACTATTGTCTACCTGCCTCAGGTGATGCGTCTGAATGTTGGAGGCTCATTCTACACAACAACGAGACCAACCATGTTATCTGTTCCTGGCACACTGCTACATCAGATCGCATCTGGCAATGTTCACTGTCCCAGGGATGACAGGGGTTATTATGTCATAGATCGTGATGGACATGCATTCAGGTAAGTTCAGAATCTTAACCGTATCACTCAGGTAGCTTTCAGGTAAGTATAGTCACTCAGGTCTATTGCTCAGGTAGTTTTCAGGTAGACACAGAAGTTCAGTCAAATTAATCAAGTAGCTTTCAGGTAATTATAGAAGTAAAATCACATCAGTCAGGTAAATTTCAGGTAATTATAGCAGTCAAAGCTATATCAGTTAGGTAAAATTCAGGTAGAAGTCAGGTCAGATGTTCCAGTCAAATGTTTGCTATAACTTTCATTAAAATTTTCTCTGAAATTATTCTCTTGTCAAAAATTGGTTGCAGAACTGATCTACTTTTTTTATCTCAACTTGTTATTGTCACTCTCTATGTCACTCTCTATGCACTTCTCTCAATCTCTCTCTTTCTCTCTGGGGCTCTATATGCACTTCTCTCAATCTCTCTGTGACTTTCTATGCACTTCTCTCAATGTCTCCGTGACTCTCTATGCACTTCTCTCAATGTCTCCGTGACTCTCTATGCACTTCTCTCAAGTTCTCTCTTTCTCTCTGTGATTCTCTATGTGTTATATTCTTCTTTTGTTCTCACATTACTACTGGGTAAAAGTCCAGTCTTGTTGTCTTCTGTGTTTGTCTTGCATTTCTCAGAGAGCTTGAGTGATGGGTCTTTTCATTTCTGTCAATCTCTACATACCACATACATACCTCAGACATACCTCAGACATACCTCAGACATACCACATACATACCTCAGACATACCCCAGACATACCTCAGACATACCTCAGACATACCCCAGAAATACCTCAGACATACTACATACATACCTCAGACATACCTCAGACATACCTCAGACACACCCCAGACATACCTCAGAAATACCACATACATACCTCAGACATACCCCAGACACACCCCCAGACATACCCCAGACATACCCCAGACATGCCTCAGACATACCCCAGACATACCTCAGACATGCCTCAGACATACCCCAGACATACCTCAGACATAACTCGGACATACCCCAGACATACCCCATGAATGAATTAAAATCATGGCATATCCTTTACACAGCATCGCCATCAATTACAGTAAGCGAGTTGTTGATTGTCTGGGCATCACTTATACGTTCATTAGTTTGCCATTGCTTTCTGAATGGTGAGGTCTATTTTACTTTTGTAAAAATTCATAGTATCAAAATTGCTTTCAAACTGCCTGCAGCGGAGTTTGAACCAGTTACTCTTGGGTTGTAATCAAGCTCACCACCGCTAAACCACAGACACCCACTCATACCACAGACACCCACTCATACCACAGACACCCACTCATACCACAGATGCCCACTCATACCACAGAGATCCACTCATACCACAGAGATCCACTCATACCACAGAGATCCACTCATACCACAGAGATCCACTCATACCACAGAGATCCACTCATACCACAGAGATCCACTCATACCACAGAGATACACTCATACCATAGAGATCCACTCACACCATAGATGCCCACTCATACCACAGAGATCCACTCATACCACAGAGATCCACTCATACCACAGAGATCCACTCATACCACAGAGATCCACTCATACCACAGAGATCCACTCATACCACAGAGATCCACTCATACCACAGAGATCCACTCATACCACAGAGATCCACTCATACCACAGAGATACACTCATACCATAGAGATCCACTCACACCATAGATGCCCACTCATACCACAGAGATCCACTCATACCACAGAGATCCACTCATACCACAGACATCCACTCACACCATAGACACCCACTCATACCACAGACATCCACTCATACCACCTACATACCACATACAGACATATACACATAAAAGTTCCAACAAAAACGTACAGACATATATACGATATGAGTGTACTAAATATATATGTGTATGTCTATCTATCTCAGATATGTACTCAACTTCCTGCGGACAAATAAACTGATAGTGCCTCTAGGTTACCGAGAGCTGGACATTCTGAGAGAGGAGGGCAGATTTTATGGGCTGGATAATCTGGTAAGATTAAGATTTACATTTCTTGTATTGTTGCATGTTGTGTGATTTATTTAATCATTTAGAGTCAAGTTTCTATTGCTGCGCGCTGTTATATGTTACGTTACATATTGTATATTGTTGTATGTGTTATGTGTGAAAAATCAACGTCAGTCAGTGTAGAGTCATGGTCACATATACCAGCAGTCATGACACATGATGATGATGTGTAGCTTGTTGTGTGTTGTTGGTTTGTTTGTTGACTTGTTGTATGAAAGAAAGATGGATATTCATTAAGAAAGCTAGCTCTGAAATCTGAGTAAGACTCACATGAATGGCTAGGGACACTGATGATAAGGAAAGCATGTCTTCATGCAAACATTAGTTAAAAGTTAAATTAAATCTAAATAAAACCATAAGTCAGCACAACCGTTGCTGAATATTCTGGAAGTTATTCTGAATCTTGATACTGATATAGATACTCTCATCAGCCTAATCAAGGCTGAAGAGCAACATCTACATGCAGCTAATCAAGGCTTGAAAGGAGGCTTAAATCTAATCAGTAACTCAAGGCTTGAAAGGAACATCTTTCATTCAATGTTCCAAAGATTATGAACATCATGTGAAACGACAAGATAACCAACTCTGAACTACTGCAACGTGCAAACTTGCCTTCCATCATGGGCATGCTCAGCAGTAGAAGACTAGCTAGGACATGCTCAGCAGTAGAAGACTAGCTAGGACATGCTCAGCAGTAGAAGACTAGCTAGGACATGCTCAGCAGTAGAAGACTCTAGAGCATGCTCAGCAGTGCGAAGACTCACTAGGACATGCTCAGCAGTAGAGACTAGCTAGGCATGCTCAGCAGTAGAAGACTAGCTAGGACATGCTCAGCAGTAGAAGACTAGCTAGGACATGCTCAGCAGTAGAAGACTTAGATGGCTAGGCATGTGCGAAGATGAACAAAAGCTGTATACCACAACAAGTGTTGTTATGTGAACTTTTGGAAGGGGAGCCAAGACAGACCACTGCTCAGATATAAAGATGTCTGCAAGGCCTCAATGAAGAACTTTTCTATTGACCCCAACACATAGGAAAAACTAGCTGATGACCAGGTTATGTGGAGAACAACATTACGTAAAGGTGCAGAATATTTTGAAATGAGACTTACAGATGAGCTCAAAGATAAGAGAGACAAGCACAAACTCAGAAGTTGTCACAGTAAAACATTTGCCAATTGATCGTCTGTAAAGATAAGAGAGACAAGTGCAAACTCAGAAGTTGTCACAGTAAAACACTTGCAAATTGATCGTCTGTAAAGATGAAAAATCATTAATACCTTTGAATACAAATGCTACAGAACATACTTGACTATCATGGACAGAGAAAAGACAAACTTCTGTTGCCAAAAACAGCTTGATATTAAAGAGAAATTATGTTGTATATTTAAACAAGTTGTTGTACTACATGTTGTTGTAGTATTCATGAAGTTGTTGACACATGTTGTTGTATATTTCACAAGTTGTTTACTACATTTGTTGTATATTTCACAAGTTGTTGTACTACATGTTGTTGTATGTTTCACAGTTGTTGTTCTCAAAAGAACATTAATAAATTGATTTGTGTCTTCTTATGTACAGGTTACTGCTGTAGATAATATCATCGAAGGACGAAAGAAGCGAGCCAGAGGACGACGTTGGGGTGGTGCTGCTCGCAGACTGAGTGCCAGTGTTGGTGAGAACCTCAATCTGCTGCCTGAGGATGATGGAGATGATCTAGACTTTTTCGAAGACAGTTGGATTGGTAGCTCCAACTCTGTCCAATGATCTCATTGTGCTGACCAGGTCTACATCGTGCTGACCGGCTCGACACAGCCGTATGTTACCAGCTGACCATTCCTGACAATTCAATAACATAATTTAGCCAACTCTGCTGTGCTCTCCATATTTTCAGGACACCAAAGACAGTTAATTTTTTTAATGAGATGGCATGAGATCAAAATAAAACAACCAGTATAGTTTTAGATTGAGACATCAAATAAATTTTGCGATAAATGTTAAACAGGTGAGACTATATGGGTTTAAGAAACAACTGAGACTATATGGGTTTAAGAAACAGCTGAGACTTTATGGGTTTAAGAAACAGCTGAGACTATATGGGTTTAAGAAACAGCTGAGACTTTATGGGTTTAAGAAACAGCTGAGACTATATGGGTTTAAGAAACAGCTGAGACTTTATGGGTTTAAGAAACAGCTGAGACTTTATGGGTTTAAGAAACAGCTGAGACTTTATGGGTTTAAGAAACAGCTGAGACTTTATGGGTTTAAGAAACAGCTGAGACTTTATGGGTTTAAGAAACAGCTGAGACTTTATGGGTTTAAGAAACAGCTGAGACTTTATGGGTTTAAGAAACAGATGAGACTATATGGGTTTAGAAACAGTGAGACTTTTGATATATAAATAGATTTAACATTTTGAAGAAATAATGGAAATGTGACCTAGTGATAAAATAAATAGTTAGACCGGAAAGAATAAAGCAGTGATCTAGTAGTAAAAACAGCTGTGACCATAAGAAACAGCTGGACATACTAAGTAAGAAACAGCTGTGACTATAAGTAAGAAACAGCTGTGACCTACTATAAAAACAGCTGTGACATACTAAGTAAGAAACAGCGTGACATACTAAGTAAGAAACAGCTGTGACCTACTAAGTAAAAACAGCTATGACCTACTAAGTGAGAAACAGCTTTGACTTCTAAGACAGAAATAGCTGTTGCCTGGGAAAAAAGATAAAAAGCAACTGTGTGTTGTTACGAAGATAAAGCCTATAGTGATGATAGGGAAAGAAAGAAGAAAGAGGGGACGAAAGGATAATAGCTCTTACATCAATAATACAAACCTGTCAAAGATTTCAGTGAATATGTGCTAAGGAGAACACATCACATCCTGCATCGCTGAAGTTGATAGTGCATCAAGTTTCCTTCTAGCAACCACTGTAACAGATTGTAGTCTATGTCCGACTATATATACTTTTAGTGACATGACACAAATAAAAAATCATGATCACATGGTCAGTAGACATGATGTGGTCAGTAAAAATGATTGGTCAGTAGGCCTGATGCGGTCAGTATACATGATGTGGTCAATAGACATAATGTGGTCAGTACACATGGTGTGGAACATGGTCAGTAGACATGATGTGGTCAGTAGACATGATGTGGTCGGTAAAAATGATGTGGTCAGTAGACATAATGTGGTCAGTAGACATGATGTGGTCAGTAGACATGATGTGGTCAGTAGACATGATGTGGTCAGTAGACATGATGTGGTCAGTAGACATGATGTGGTCAGTAGACAAGATGGAGTCAGTAGACATGATGTGGTCAGTAGACAAGATGGAGTCAGTAGACATGATGTGGTCAGTAGACAAGATGGAAGCAGTAGACATGATGTGGCCAGTAGACATGATGTGGCCAGTAGACATGATGTGGTCAGTAGACATGATGTGGTCAGTAGACATGATGTGGAACATGGTCAGTAGACATGATGTGGTCAGTAGACATGATGTGGTCAGTAAACATGATGTGGAACATGGTCATTAGACATGATGTGGTCAGTAGACATGATGTGGTCAGTAAACATGATGTGGAACATAGTCAGTAGACATGATGTGGTTAGTAGACATAATGTGGTCAGTAGACATGATGTGGTCAGTAGACATGATGTGGAACATGGTCAGTAGACATGATGTGGTCAGTAGACATGATGTGGTCGGTAAACATGATGTGGTCGGTAAAAACGATGTGGTCAGTAGACATGATGTAGTCAGTAGACATGATGTGGTCAGCAGACATGATGTGGTCAGTGGACATGGTGTGGTCAGTAGACTTGATGTGGTCAGTAGACAAGATGGAGTCAGTAGACATGATGTGGTCAGCAGACATGATGTGGTCAGTGGACATGGTGTGGTCAGTAGACTTGATGTGGTCAGTAGACATGATGTGGTCAGTAAAATATGGTCAGCCACAAAGAAGGTGTCCTGGAAGAAATATTGATTTAAACTAGTTGTATGTTCTATGTGATGTAGTCTGATGGACTGTATGTTCTATGTGATGTAGTCTGATGGACTGTATGTTCTATGTGATGTAGTCTGATAGACTGAACCCTTTCCTCAAGATGTCCAGTCATAGAGGATCTGGTAGATTTGATATCAAGGTGCGTTCTAACTGGACAATCATGAGGAGCTGGTAGATTTGATATCAAGGTGACGTCTTACTTGACAGTCATAGAGGAGCTGGTAGATTTGATATCAAAGGTGACGTTCTTACTTGGACAGTCATAGAGGAGCTGGTAGATTTGATATCAAAGGTGACGTTCTTACTTGGACAGTCATAGAGTAGCTGGTAGATTTGATATCAAAGGTGACGTTCTTACTTGGACAGTCATAGAGGAGCTGGTAGATTTGATATCAAAGGTGACGTTCTTACTTGGACAGTCATAGAGGATCTGGTAGATTTGATATCAAAGGTGACGTTCTTACTTGGACAGTCAGTTAGAATATTTATCACACATCACTAGTTAGAAAATGTTTGCATGATGTTAATAAAAGTTTCATCGGAAGGTTTCAACAATAATTTGGATGATGTCAATAAGTTTATCAAACAAATGTCACTGACAATCTTGAAGACAAATGTCACTGACAATGTTGAAGACAATGTCACTGACAATGTTGAAGACAAATGTCACTGACAATGTTTTTTTGTTTTTTTTCGATTCAGAAGCACTTGAGCTGAAAGTTCTTCGGCTCGGTGTCATGGACATCGTAATCCTTCGGCTCGGTGCCACAACCACCGTAAATCTGGGGAACCTGTAGCTTTTCTGCCAGTCCGCTGAGTTGAACCCGCACTTACAGAGGACTTGTCACCCATAGTCCAAAGCGCTACGAACACGCTGGGCAGACGGGCTACTGACAATGTTAAAGACAAGTATGGATAATAATTTTGAAGACACAGATCCATAACAGTTTTTGGCCCTGTCAAAGAAAATTGGCAATAAGATTTTTGAAAACAAGTGTCAATGAGAAGGTTGATGAATGAAATTGTAAATAAGATTTATTAACCTTGTAATGACAAGTTAATCATTCTATTAAGCAGATTTGCTTTTATGTGAATATCTAGAGCTGACATTAGAAACTTGACCAATGATGCAGGCTTTATGGCAATATAAGACCAACAGTTGAGAGAGAGTGCTAGGTTTGTTGTGTCACAGACTGTTGTAAGACTGACAGTTGAGAGAGTCAGTGCTAGGTCTGTTGTGTCTAACTAGTAAGACTGACAGTTGAGAGAGTCAGTCAGGTTTGTTGTGTCAGACTGTGAAGACTGACATTGAGAGTCAGTAGCTTGTTGTGTCACAGACTGGAGTAAGACTGACAGTTGAGAGAGTCAGTGCTAGGTTTGTTGTGTCACTAGACTGAGTAAGACTGACAGTTGAGAGAGTCAGTGCTAGCTTTGTTGTGTCACAGACTGGAGTAAGACTGACAGTTGAGAGAGTCAGTGCTAGGTCTGTTGTGTCACAGACTGTAAATGAGGCCAAGAGCAAACCAATCAGCTGAGAGATAGCTGCTGTTTAGTGGTTCACAGAATCTCTTTTCATTTACTCGATCCATGTATCCACCCATAGGTGCTCAGCTGTACTCTGCAGGTTTCATTTTTGTGAATGATTTCTCTGTTTTGGTGGTTATACCAATCAATGATTCATCTGATCATGTGACTGTATCTCATTCATCTGATCATGTGACTGTATCTCATTCATCTGATCATGTGACTGTATCTCATTCATCTGATCATGTGACTGTATCTCATTTATCTGATCATGTGACTTTATCTCATTCATCTGATCATGTGACTTTATCTCATTTATCTGATCATGTGACTTTATCTCATTCAACATTTGTAACAAAATGCCTCATCTGAAGAAAGCTGCTTCATTGATTGCCTTGTCATCATAAAAAAAAATTAATTCTTGAGTGCTTCAGCTTATCTTGCGTTCCAGATGTGCCAGCTATTGCAACTTATGAAGTGGGAGCATGTGTTAACATTTTGAGTAGCACAAGCTTCTGAATGTTCAGAAGATCTAGAATATCCAGAAGATCTAGAGTGTCCAGAAGATCTAGAGTGTCCAGAAGATCTAGAGTGTCCAGAAGATCTAGAGTGTCCAGAAGATCTAGAGTGTCCAGAAGATCTAGAGTGTCCAGAAGATCTAGAGTGTTCAGAAGATCTAGAATATCCAGAAGATCTAGAATGTCCAGAAGATCTAGAGTGTCCAGAAGATCTAGAGTGTCCAGAAGATCTAGAGTGTCCAGAAGATCTAGAGTGTCCAGAAGATCTAGAGTGTCCAGAAGATCTAGAGTGTCCAGAAGATCTAGAGTGTCCAGAAGATCTAGAGTGTCCAGAAGATCTAGTGTCAGAAGATCTAGAGTGTCCAGAAGATCTAGAGTGTCAGAAGATCTAGAGTGTCAGAAGATCTAGAGTGTCAGAAATCTAGAGTGTCAGAAGATCTAGAGTGTCAGAAGATCTAGAATGTCCAGAAGATCAAGTGTCAGAAGATCTAGAGTGTCCAGAAGATCTAGAGTGTCAGAAGATCTAGAGTGTCCAGAAGATCTAGAATGTCCAGAAGATCTAGAGTGTCCAGAAGATCTAGAATGTCCAGAAGATCTAGAGTGTCCAGAAGATCTAGAATGTCCAGAAGATCTAGAGTGTCCAGAAGATCTAGAATGTCCAGAAGATCTAGAATGTCCAGAAGATCTAGAGTGTCCAGAAGATCTAGAGTGTCCAGAAGATCTAGAGTGTCCAGAAGATCTAGAATGTCCAGAAGATCTAGAGTGTCCAGAAGATCTAGAATGTCCAGAAGATCTAGAGTGTCCAGAAGATCTAGAGTGTCCAGAAGATCTAGAGTGTCCAGAAGATCTAGAGTGTCCAGAAGATCTAGAGTGTCCAGAAGATCTAGAGTGTCCAGAAGATCTAGAGTGTTCAGAAGATCTAGAGTGTCCAGAAGATCTAGAGTGTCAGAAGATCTAAGTGTCAGAAGTCTAGAGTGTCAGAAGATCTAGAGTGTCCAGAAGATCAGAGTGTCCAGAAGATCTAGAGTGTCAGAAGATCTAGAGTGTCCAGAGATCTGAGTGTCCAGAAGATCTAGAATGTCCAGAAGATCTAGAGTGTCCAGAAGATCTAGAGTGTCCAGAAGATCTAGAGTGTCCAGAAGATCTAGAGTGTCCAGAAGATCTAGAATGTCCAGAAGATCTAGAGTGTCCAGAAGATCTAGAGTGTCCAGAAGATTAGAGTGTCAGAAGATCTAGAGTGTCCAGAAGATCTAGAGTTCAGAAGATCTAGAGTGTCCAGAAGATCTAGAGTGTCCAGAAGATCTAGAGTGTCCAGAAGATCTAGAGTGTCCAGAAGATCTAGAGTGTCCAGAAGATCTAGAGTGTCCAGAAGATCTAGAGTGTCCAGAAGATCTAGAGTGTCCAGAAGATCTAGAGTGTCCAGAAGATCTAGAGTGTCCAGAAGATCTAGAGTGTCCAGAAGATCTAGAGTGTCCAGAAGATCTAGAGTGTCCAGAAGATCTAGAGTGTCCAGAAGATCTAGAGTGTCCAGAAGATCTAGAGTGTCCAGAAGATCTAGAGTGTCCAGAAGATCTAGAGTGTCCAGAAGATCTAGAGTGTCCAGAAGATCTAGAGTGTCCAGAAGATCTAGAATGAGCCTTGAAGATTTGAGCTCTATGGGAAACAGCAAAATGGCTGTATCATTTTGGTATCATTTTGGTATCATTTTGTGCCATCTATCATACATAAAATGACATTAATGCAATGGGGCATATTGGTTAATGGGGCAAGTGGAATCTATTTTAGAATGCAGGCATGTTGCCATGGGTGCTTAAAGAACATTGTACATCATGATCTCTCTTCCAATGTTATGCTATCTGTGTCAGATCTAGATGTTGACATCATTATGCTATCTGTGTCAGATCTAGATGTTGACATCATTATGCTATCTGTGTCAGATCTAGATGTTGACATCATTATGCTATCTGTGTCAGATCTAGATGTTGACATCAAATTATGGAGAAAAACTGTTCACAGCAAGGGTGAAGTGTTTGCATACAGTGCTGGGAGTGAAGGGGAGGAAGACTGGTCATGGCTGGATTGAAGTGTGTGTACAGAGTGCTGGGGAGAGACTGGTCACGGCAAGAGTGAAGTGTTTGCACAGAGTGCTGGGAGAGACTGGTCAGGCAAGAGTGAAGTGTTTGCACAGAGTGCTGGGAGAGACTGGTCACAGCAAGAGTGAAGTGTGTGCACAGAGTGCTGGGGAGAGACTGGTCACGGCAAGAGTGAAGTGTTTGCACAGAGTGCTAGGAGTGTTGGGGGAAGACTGATTTGGAAATGAGGACATCAGTTAAGGAGTGGGTACAACATCAGTACTGAGCTTCGTCAAGAGACACCAGATTTACTGGTTCATGGGTGGATTGCCAGTAGACTGTGCACCTCAGGTGGCATTGTTAGTCTGATACAGCGGATACAAAGCAAAACGTCTACGCAAAAGGGGGACCACAAAAATAACAGAAGCTGTGAAAGACATTATGCATGAAGCGTACACAAGAGATAGTTCCAAAAATCTCTGTTTATCATGACACTGTGAGACAAAACATGATTAGAAAAGTGCAGAGATATTTCAAGAAATCTCTTGTTACCATGACGACGCTGTGAGACAAAACATGATTAGAAAAGTGCAGAGATATTTCAAGAAATCTCTTGTTACCATGACGACGCTGTGAGACAAAACATGATTAGAAAAGTGCAGAGATAGTTCTAGAAATCTCTTGTTACCATGAGGCTGTGAGACAAAACATGATTAGAAAAGTGCAGAGATAGTTCTAGAAATCTCTTGTTACCATGTTGAGCTGTGAGACAAAACATGATTAGAAAAGTGCAGAGATAGTTCTAGAAATTTCTTGTTACCATGACGACGCTGTGAGACAAAGTATGACTAGAGAAAAGGAAGAATAAGATGGAAAAGAGCAGGTGATCTGAAATCTGAGAGTTGTCTAGTACGAGTATGTGTTATGATTCCCTATGTAGGTGGTTGTATGTATCAAAGGTGGACAGTAGGATTGTGAAACATGCCTCAGAGGTGGACAGCAGAATTATAACACATGTCTCAGAGGTGGACAGTAAGATATGGACATATATCTCAGAGGTGGACAGCAGGATAGGGACATATATTTCAGAGGTGGACATGATAAAATAAGACATCAGCTTTAGAGTGCAGTTTTATGTGTACATATATCACTGCACAGAAGTCAGAAATTAATTTGGACTGTATATCAAGATCAAGTTAATTAAGTTTATATGATTATTCCTGGTTTCCCATACCTGCTTTATATACATCCTGGTTCCCCATACCTGTTTTATATGCCATCTGGTTCCTGGTTCCCCATACCTGTTATATATACACCTTGGTTCCTAATTTTCCTAATCTGTGTTACTGCAGAAATGATGTACCATCTTCTGTGCTACAATTATACTAGATTCAGCTATCTTCTATCTGACTGTAGTAAAATGAACCTTCTTGGATCAAGCGTTTTAACTCTTGGATCAAGAACTTTCTTTTTGGGGTTTATCTGGTTTCCATGAGCACCTGAGCTTGCAGGTGTAAATTCATAGGTGTAAGCTCACAGATGTAAATTCACAGGTGTGACATGCAGAATATATAGATAACAACAGAAGTTTGTACTGAAAGTAATTTTGAGAAAATAGAACAACTAGAGAACAGTCACAAAGCCATCAAGTAAGATGGCTACCATCAATAGCAGTACCACAATAAATAGAACAACTAGAGGACAGTCACAAAGCCACCAAATAAGATGACTACAATCACTAGCAGTACCACAATAAACATGATATTGACTGCAGATTTGTCCTCCAGGAATTATAAAGTATTACAAATGTTACTTGCTATTTCGTCCTGTTTGATAAGTAACATTTGAATGCTGGTTCATTCAGATTTTCTCTTAATTTGGGATCAAGTAGAATGATCTATCCTGATGTCTAGGAGTATTTCACATTTTATATACTTCTAGTAGTGAAATAAAATTGTTCCTGTCTTGGGCTTCTCAGACTAATACCTACAACTTTATGGCTGATACAAGGTTGTTTCGACTTGGCTTCTCAGGCTAATACCTACAACTTCATGGCTGACACAATGTTGTTTCTGACTTGGGTTTCTCAGACTAATACCTACAACTTTATGGCTGACACAATGTTGTTTCTGACTTGTTTCTCAGACTAATACCTACAACTTTGTGACTGACACAATGTTGTTCCTGACTTGGGCTTCTCAGACTAATACCTACAACTTTATGGCTAACACAATGTTGTTCCTGACTTGGGTTTCTCAGACTAATACCTACAACTTTATGGCTAACACAATGTTGTTCCTGACTTGGGTTTCTCAGACTAATACCTACAACTTTATGGCTAACACAAGGTTGTTCCAGACTTGTTTCTCAGACTAATACCTACAACTTTGTGGCTAACACAATGTTATACCTGACTTGGGTTTCTCAGACTAATACCTACAACTTTGTGGCTGATACAAGTTTGTTCCTGACTTCGTTTCTCAGACTAATACCTACAACTTTTGGCTAACACAAGGTTGCTCCTACTTGTTCTTCTCAGACTAATATCTACAACTTTATGGCTAACACAAGGTTGTTCCAGACTTGTTTCTCAGACTAATACCTACAACTTTGTGGCTAACACAATGTTGTTCCTGCTTGGTTTCTCAGACTAATACCTACAACTTTGTGGCTAACACAAGGTTGTTCCTACTTGTTCTTCTCAGACTAATACCTACAACTTTTGGCTAACACAATGTTGTTCCTGACTTGGTTTCTCAGACTAATACCTACAACTTGTGGCTGACACAATTTGTTCCTGACTTGGTTTCTAGACTAATACCTACAACTTTGTGGCTAACACAAGGTTGCTCCCTACTTGTTCTTCTCAGACTAATACCTACAACTTTGTGGCTGATACAATGTTGTTCCTGACTTCGGTTTCTCAGGCATATATTCATAATTTAATGGTTGACACAAGTGGTTGACATGTCAACCACAACTATTACCATTTTGAAGACATTTTTGATGCCGAAACTGAGATAAAACAGTTTTAATAATAATATTTTACACATCTGCTGTTTGTTATTGTAATACCTGTTATATGACATAATGTGTGCTGTTCTAACATTCCATTTTGTGCTAGCTTTACATCTTTTTATTGCTATATTTCTATTTGTTAAAGCATGTGCAAGTTTTATTTTTGTTATCTAATTTTTATTGAAGTTTAACATCTGAAGTTTGCAAGACCTCTAACTTTCATTTTTGTTGAAGTGTCACATTCTGATTTGAGACCCCTGAACTTTCATTTTGTTGAAGTGTCAACATTCTGAAGTTTGAAGACTCTGAACTTTATTTGAGAAGTGTCAACATTCTGAAGTTTGAAGACCTCTGAACTTTCATTTTTGTTGAAGTGTCAACATTCTGAAGTTTGAAGACCTCTGAACTTTCATTTTCTGAAACATTTTCTCAAAGAAGAAAATGTACGCTTCTGATACACTCATTTGATACACTTCACTTGATACAGTTCATGATACAGTTCATGATACAAGTTCATGATAAAAGTTCATTTGATAACTTCATGATACACTTCATGATACACCGTAGTAGATTTTCATAGCAACTAAACATATAACATAGCTCTGCTGCCAACTAGACTTAGTCTCTGCTACCAACTAGACTTAGTCTCTGCTACCAACTAGACTTGCTTTTGCTACCAACTAGACTTACATAACATAGTCTCTGCTACCAACTAGACTACTACATATTCTCTGCTACCAACTAGACATATTTTCTGCTACCAACTAGACATAGCTCTGCTACCAACTAGACATAGTCTCTCACAACTAGACTTAGTCTCTGCTACCAACTAGAGTTCTGCACATAGACTCTCTGCTACCAACTAGACTTAGTCTCTGCTACCAACTAGACTTATTTAGCCTCTGCACTAGACTTAAAAATATGCCTCTGCTACCAACTAGACAAAGTCTCTGCTACCAACTAGACTTAGTCTCTGCTACCAACTAGACTTAGTCTCTGCTACCAACTAGACTTAGCTTCTGCTACCAACTAGACTTAGTCTCTGCTACCAACTAGACTTAGTCTCTGCTACCAACTAGACATAGTCTCTGCTACCAACTAGACTTAGTCTCTGCTACCAACTAGACTTACATAATATAGCCTCTGCTACCAACTAGACTTAGTCTCTGCTACCAACTAGACTTCATAATATACTCTGCTACCAACTAGACTTACATACATATTCTCATCCAACTGACTTAGTCTCTGCTACACTAACTTAGTTCTGCTACAACTAGACTTAGCTTGCTCAACTAGACTTGTCTGCCAACTAGACTTAGTCTCTGCTACCAACTAGACATAGTCTCTGCTACCAACTAGACTTAGCTTCTGCTACCAACTAGACATAGTCTCTGCTACCAACTAGACTTAGTCTCTGCTACCAACTAGACATAGTCTCTGCTACCAACTAGACTTAGTCTCTGCTACCAACTAGACTTACATAAATACCTCTGCTACCACTGACTATCTCTGCTACCAACTAGACTTACATATATAGCCTCTTCCACTAGCATAGTCTCTGCTACCAACTAGACTTAGTCTCTGCTCAACTAGACTTACATAACATAGTCTCTGCTACCAACTAGACTTAGTCTGCTACAACTAGACTTAGCTTCTGCTCCACTGACTTAGTCTCTGCTACCAACTAGACTTAGTCTCTGCTACCAACTAGACATAGTCTCTGCTACCAACTAGACTTAGTCTCTGCTACCAACTAGACTTACATAACATAGTCTCTGCTACCAACTAGACTTAGTCTCTGCTACCAACTAGACTTACATAACATAGTCTCTGCTACCAACTAGACTTAGTCTTGCTACAACTAGACATAGTCTCTGCTACCAACTAGACTTACATAACATGACATATATATTTTACTGACTTATTCCTCTCCTCTCTTCATGGAGCATAGAGCTACAACAACACTCCACTTTTCCTGGTCTCTTATCATTTTATTGATAGCTTATCAGGATAGTCCAACAATCTTTAGTTCCTCAATCAGACCCCATCTCTATATTAGTTTAGGATGTCTACTTATCTGTTTTGCCTGTGGTTCCACTCAAGTGCTTATCTAATGACACTCGACTGTGTCTTCTGCAGGACATGCCTGACTCATCGCCATTTTCTCATCTTGACCAGAGTTATCATGAGTTTCTGTCCGGTTCTTATGTACAGGTCCATAGCTGCCTCTCTCTTATGTCATCTCAGTTTGAGAATACATCACAGGCATTTGTTGATAAAGGTCTGAATCTTATTTATATTTAACTTGGTGACTTGCCACGTTTTCGAGCCATACAGCAACACCGATTTCCAATTTGAGATGAATATCCTGAGATTTAATTTAGTGGAGATTACAGTAGATTTCTACAATGTGTGCGGGATAGCAACAATTTGTTTGACTTTCCAAATCTTGGCATGAATGTCTTCAGCAAAGAGAATCAATGCTTCATACTTGTTTGGTCCATACAATATTCTGCAGTTCAGAATTTCTAAGTTTGGTCCATACAATATTCTGCTATGAGTGTCAAACATGCCCCCTGACTAAGACACAAGAAAGAAAGATTACAACATGTGAAATGAGATGTCTACAAAAGCTGTCAACGTTACAAGGAGAGATAGAGTGAGAAACGAGAATATCAAAAGAAGCATCGTTGGTACTATACCATGCATACAGTACATCAAGAAGCAAATAATCAAGTGGTTTGGCCATCTAATGAGAATGAAACCACATTTACTACCATCACGTGCCTACAATAATCGAAACTCAGGGCGCAGAGCACGAGGCAGGCCAAGAACACGATGGATAGATAACATCTCAGAGTCCCTATGAAAGATAGACTGACAAGGTCAAGCACAACATACCTGGCACAAGATAGAAAAACTAACTCTCCCCACGACGCTTCACTGCAAATGTGGTTAAGATAAGATAAGATAATATTCTGTAGCTCAGAATTTCTATGTTTCGACTACATTAATTTCCATCAAATATGAATTATTTAGTGATTTCATAAAAAAAAAAATTAAAGTGAAAGAAATCAAGCTCTCATTCAACTTTAGTAAATTTTCCTTTCAGTTCTACCATGGTAGCTTATGTTTTGTTTGCAAACAGTTGTCATGGTGACTGGTTGGTGTACAGAACAGATTTTATTTTGCTTGCACATACATTTCTACACATTTTATTTGTACAGAAATTTCTTAATTTACATAAATAACATTTTTGAATTGTCAATATTTTATTTATTTTTAATAATATAAATTATCAAATGTTCTCCTCTCAAAGTTGATTAAATTGTCCAGTAGAACAAAAGTAGAACTTTTGTTGGAGTCTGTCTTTATTTATGATTTGTTTATATGTAAATGTCTGCTGAATGTGAACACTTGCTTAATGTGAACACTTGCTTAATGTGAACACTTGTTTAATGTGAACACTTGCTCAATGTGAACACTTGTTAAAGTGAACACTTACTCAATGTGAACACAAGCTCAATGTGAACAAGGACAATTCAACCTAGGGACAAGGACAACTGGATGTTGGTGTGGGACAAGGACAACTGGATGTGTGTGACAAGGACAACTGACGTCAGTGTGGGACAAGGACAACTGGACATCTGTGGGGACAAGGACAACTGGATGTTGGTGGGACAAGGACAGCTGATGTTGGTGTGGGACAAGACAACTGGACGTCCGTGTGGGACAAGGACAACTGGATGTTGGTGTGGGACAAGGACAACTGGATGTTGGTGTGGGACAAGGACAACTGGATGTTGGTGTGAGACAAGGCCAACTGGATGTTGGTGTGGGACAAGGACAACTGGATGTTTGTGTGGGACAAGGACAACTGGATGTTGGTGTGGGACAAGGACAACTGGATGTTGGTGTGGGACAAGGACAACTGGACGTCCGAGTGGGACAAGGGCAACTGGATGTTGGTGTGGGACAAGGACAACTGGACGTCTGTGTGGGACAAGGACAACTGGATGTTGGTGTGGGACAAGGACAAGGGACAAGGACAATTGGATGTTGGTGGAGGATAAAAAGACACAAGCTAGACGCTGGTGTAAGACACAAGCTAGACGCTGGTGTAAGACATAGAAAACAATAAGACATTGGTGGGAAACACAGAGAAAACAACTAGATATTGGTGGGACAGAGAAAACAACTCGATGCTGGTGGGAAACACAGAGAAAACAACTAGATGCTGGTGGAAAACACAGAGAAAACAACTCGATGCTGGTGGGATATAAATATTCATATATTGACAAGCATAGGTTATGTCACATGCAATATTTGATAATATTTGTGAAGAGTTAGCTTTCCTTTATGTGTCTGTGATTTGCAAGCGGAACAGATGAGGAAGGGTGGGTGTCTTAGAGTAAACTGTGTTGAAGCATACATGTCCAGTTGATTTAACTGCTAGAACTGTAAGGCCAACATTCTCTATCTGGCGGTCTGGCTAGGCTCATAGGCTTGGAACAGTACCAAATGATGTATCTACTGCAGGATGGGATATTTTATTAGTGTGTAGAATCTAGTGTGAATTGGCGTGAACTCACTACCAATGACACTGCGAAAACGAGTACTCCAATGCTATATTGAACCAATTCTTATGTATGGCAGCGAATCATGGACACTGAACAAACAATCAATACGATCATTGGAAGCCACAGAGATGTGGTTTTACAGAAGAATGTTGAGAATTCCATGGACAGCAAAGAAAACAAACGTGGAGGTTTTAAATCAGGTCTGCACACAAAGAAACCTTATCAAAAGAATAAGAATCCGACAATCAAGGTTCTTCGGGCATATAATGCGAAGAGAAGGTTTAGAACATTTGGTGACTACAGGTAAAATTCAGGAAGGAGAGATCGTGGAAGACAAAGAGAGAAGATGTTGGATGGCCTGACATCATGGTTCGACAAAATATCGACGTCAGAACTGATTACATGCACCAAGCAAAGAGAGTTGTGGAGAGACATGATCGCCTACGCCGGCAGGCATGGCACTTGATTGATTGAGAATCTAGTGTACATCGGATGTTAGTCTTCACTTCCTGAAAGAAAGAAATGAAATTATAAATGTAGGATTGGATGCATTTTTGTAAATATATGGTCCTCAATAGAACTGTCACATTAACCACAGCCAACTATAAACTCACAGGGCCTGCGGACGCAAATACAAATTATGGGAAATCAGACCACAACCGCTCACGTGACCTCGTATTCCAGTATTGGTGTATATAGACAAATTCATTTTAAAATCAACACAAAATGCTAACTCGAAGTTATATTATGCAATAAGTTGTTTAACAATGAGGAATATCAATATTATGAATATTTTTCACCAATAAATAATCATAGACTCACAGAATTGAGTAAAATTGCAAAAAGCTTGCAGTGTTCTATCAAACATATATAAATTCCAGCCCAGTCCCCCACAGTTGGTGTAGTGAAGTGTTCTTGGTGAAGTGAAGTGTTGTAGTGAAGTGAAGTGTTGTTGGTGTAGTGAAGTGTTATTGGTGTAGTGAAGTATTGTTGGTGTAGTGAAGTGCTGTTAGTGTAGTGAAGTGTTGTTAGTGTAGTGAAGAGTTGTTGGTGTAGTCAAGTGTTGTTGGTGTAGTGAAGTGTTGTTGGTGTAGTGAAGTGTTGTTGGTGTAGTGAAGTGTTGTTGGTGTAGTGAAGTGTTGTTGGTGTAGTGAAGTGTTGTTGTGCAGTAAAGATAGCTGGGGCTATCTCTAACTGTGATTACTGGTAAGAAACATGTTTGAGAAAGATGAACTTTTAAGAGCGCCAGTACGTCTTACCGCTCTCACTCGCCTCCTCTGATGATGTCATTGTGCTTTCGCTGTATTCCTTCAAGGAGAAAAGCCCTTTCCTTTTTCTTGTGTCCTCCTGGCTCTTGGTTCTGTTCTCTCTGTGGCTGGACACCACACGTGCCACACAGAACGCAGATAATGAGAACACAGTCACGACAGCCAGCACAAAAACGGTGATGCCCATACCAAGTAACATCATCTGTACTTTATCTGCAAGTAAGCAGAGAACTTGACACAAACGTTACTTGGTAGGATACATAGAGATATTCACAGATATCACACACATGATAACTTGTATGACACACTTGATAACAGGCTTACGTATTACACTCCTCGGGGAGCATAGGGTCTCAAAAGTTGTCCTCCACTTGTCTTGGTCTTTAGTTGTTTCCTTACGGCTTACCTAGGTAGTACAGCATTTTTCAGTTTCACAATAAGAGTCTGTATCCAGGTCTGTCTGTCCTCCTATTCCACAATAAGAGTCTGTATCCAGGTCTATCTGTCCTCCTATTCCACATCCCTAAAAGGTGGGTTTCTTCTGCGAGAACAACTTTAAAGTCTCTGTGTAGATCTGTGGTAGAAATAGGATAGTCATCCCTCCAGCTTCATTGCAGGTTCATCAGTCTCCGGTGCATCATCTTAACTCCTCCAATACTCGAGTTATTAGTTATTCATCATCATCATTAAATAGCTTGTCCTGAGCAGAACTTTGCCATCCCAACAGTCCTCCGGAATTTCTCTCTCTCATACGCCAGATGATGTGTCTACTGCAAGCCTCTGCAGCCGTCATGTTCAAACCATCAGTTAATCCTGAATCCATCTTCTCCGTGGTCTTCCTCTTCTTCTTTTTGCCGGTATGCTTCCTTCCATGATGGTCTTCTCCAGCCCTTCTTGTCTTTTTATATCTCCAAAACATCTCAATTTTCTCTTTCTTATTTGTAGCATCAGCCAATTTTAATTTGATTTTGAGTTCTTTCTGGATAGATCTATTTGTTCTCTTCTCTGTCCAAGATATACGAGGACTCTTCTGTAACACTTATATTCAAAAGCACATATATGAGTTTCCACTGCTCTATTAAATATCCATGCTTCACATCCATACGTTGCCACTGGGAATGTGCATGTTCTTAGTATTCTGATATTTGTTTTCTTATCAGTATTGTTGGGATTTTCTAGGCATTGTCTTGGAAGGTAGTTTAGGCATTGTCTTGGAAGGTAGTCTAGACATTGTCTTGGAAGGTAGTCTAGGCATTGTCTTGGAAGGTAGTCTAGGATTGTCATGAAGAGTCTAGGCATTGTCTTGGAAGGTAGTCTAGCATTATCTTGGAAGGTAGTCTAGGCATTGTCTTGGAAGGTAGTCTAGACATTGTCTTGGAAGGTAGTCTAGGCATTGTCTTGGAAGGTAGTCTAGACATTGTCTTGGAAGGTAGTCTAGGCATTGTCATGGAAGGTAGTCTAGGCATTGTCTTGGAAGGTAGTCTAGGCATTGTCATTATCTGTCATTGCTTTCCTTCCTGGCAGTGACTATTAGTTATTAGTGCTGCAAAACTTGTTTTTAGTTTCTGTAACTGCGTCATTTTGTTTTAAACTTAAGATGGTTAATTAACCCATGTCGCAACGTCAACCTGGAGGTCAATGAGGTCATATTTAGTGTAACCTCTCTCAATTGACCTGTCTGTCTACTTGGTTAAAACTGTCAGAATAAATATTCCTATCGACATAAGCTCTCCGGGGATAACAGATAGAACACGTTCTTCCTCTAGTTCCTTTGTCTATAATGTTCTATAGTACAAACATTAATCTCAGCTATCTATAATGTTCTATAGTACAGACATTATACTCAACTATTTCTAATGATCTATAGTACAGACATTATACTCAACTATTTCTAATGTTCTATAGTACAGACATTAATCTCAGCTATCTATAATGTTCAATAGTACAGACATTAATCTCAGCTATCTATAATGTTCTATAGTACAGACATTATACTCAACCATTGCTAATGTTTTATGATATGAACATTCTAGCATAATTGTCTGCAATAAATTCTGCCATAATTGTCTGCAATAAATTCTGCCATAATTGTCTGCAATAAATCCTACCATAATTGTCTGCAATAAATCCTGCCATAATTGTCTGCAATAAATCCTGCCATAATTGTCTGCAATAAATTCTGCCATAATTGTCTACAATAAATTCTGCCATATTTGTCTGCAATAAATTCTGCCATAATTGTCTGCAATAAATTCTGTCACAATTGTCTGCAATAAATTCTGCTATATTTGTCTGCAATAAATTCTGCCATAATTGTCTGCAATAAATTCTGCCAACTATTTGTTATTTCTACCAAATGAGACATATTTATCTGCAGACAACTGTTTACTGACCGTATGCTCCAAGGGGGCTGTTGTCGCTGACCATGACATGTTGGTTCTGAACTGTAGAATATATGATGGTATCGGATTACTATAAGCAGGCACAAAGTCAATAAGGGCATCTAATTACCACATTTATCTAGAAATTATTGGTACGATACTAAGCGCAATTGGACTAAGCATTCCCTGGTTACTGGTGAAACCATACTCAGACATCTAGCTCACTGATATAAAACATAAAACTGCTGCAGCCGTACTTGGATACATCTCTGATATAAAACATAAAACTGCTGCAGCCGTACTTGGATACATCACTGATATAAAACATTAAACTGCTGCAGCCGTAAAAACTTCGACTTGGATACATCACTGATACAAAACATAAAACTGCGCAGCGACTGAACATCACTGATTATATAAACCGGACTGGAAACCGGATTGTTTCAGCTCCTTCTGTACATGTCGAGTACGGCCGCTACATGCCGGCACAGTCAGGATTTTCTTCACTTACCTGTGTCAGTTAGTGCTTTCTTCACTCACCTGTGTCAGGTAGTTGTTTTCCTTATTTACATGTGTCAGTTAGTACTTTCTTCACTCACCTGTGTCAGTAAGTACTTTCTTCACTCACCTGTGTCAGGTAGTGCTTTCTTTACTCACCTGTGTCAGGTAGTGCTTTCTTTACTCACCTGTGTCAGGTAGTGCTTTCTTTACTCACCTGTGTCAGGTGTATTACTTTCTTCACTCACCTGT
Organism: Arion vulgaris; assembly: GCA_020796225.1. NCBI lineage: Eukaryota > Metazoa > Mollusca > Gastropoda > Stylommatophora > Arionidae > Arion > Arion vulgaris. The sequence continues at coordinate 1,633,541 of CM036768.1, forward strand.
GTCAGTTAGTGCTTCCTTCACTCAACTGTGTCAGTTAGTGCTTTCTTCACTCACCTGTGTCAGGTAGTACTTTATTCACTTACCTGTGTAAGGTAGTAATTTTTTCACTTACCTGTGTCAGATAGTACTTTCTTCACTTACCTGTGTCAGGTAGTACTATCTTCACTCACCTGTGTCAGTAACGCTGATTGAGATTTCTTGGGAAGCTGAGAAAAACTCGACACCTAGCACCCAGTTCGAGGCTGTACACCTAGGGCAAGTAAGAACTTACAGGTGAGACAATCGCTAGACAAATATATACACAGTAAGGTGAGACTGGAACAGAGAAAGAACACCCAATAAAGTGAGACACCTGACAGGTGAGACAATTGCTACTCAGATACACACACACACAGTAAGATGATACCAGACAGACGGGACAAGTCGCTACATAGGTACACATACAATAAGGTGAGATCGGACAGGTGAGACAGTCGCTACATAGGTACACATACAATAAGGCGAGATCGAACAGGTGGGGAAAATCGCTATATAAGTACACATACAATAAGGTGAGATCGGGCAGGTGAGACAGTCGCTACATAGGTAGACATACAATAAGGTGAGATCGAACAGGTGGGGAAAATCGCTATATAAGTACACATACAATAAGGTGAGATCGGGCAGGTGAAACAGTCGCTACATAGGTACACGTACAATAAGGTGAGATCGTACAGGTGGAACAGTCGCTACATAGGTACACATACAATAAGGTGACATCAGGCAGGTGAGACAGTCGCTACATAGGTACACGTACAATAAGGTGAGATCGTACAGGTGGAACAGTCGCTACATAGGTACACATACAATAAGGTGACATCAGGCAGGTGAGACAGTCGCTACATAGGTACACGTACAATAAGGTGAGATCGTACAGGTGGAACAGTCGCTACATAGGTACACATACAATAAGGTGACATCAGGCAGGTGAGACAGTCGCTACATAGGTAGACATACAATAAGGTGAGATCGAACAGGTGGGGAAAATCGCTATATAAGTACACATACAATAAGGTGAGATCGGGCAGGTGAAACAGTCGCTACAAAGGTACACGACGTAGTTTGATGATCGAGTGATGTAGTTGTAGAAACTAATCTAGGTTTGTATCAATACCGGATGATCTGACTGAAGGACATGGCTAAATTGTCTTCCTGTGGATGTCATCGTGAGATCAACTTATTGAGAAATGATTCCATCTTCATGTTTGACTTCTCCCTATTCCTCACTAGCACAACTACAACAACATTAACTGCAACAGCAACAATATAAACAACAATAGTAGCAACATATAAGGTCTCTGTGTGGGAGCGGGTCTCTGTGTGGGGAGGGTCTCTGTGGGGAGGGTCTCTGTGTGGGGAGGGTGTCTGTGTGGGAGCAGGTCTCTGTGTGGGAGAGGGTCTCTATGTGGGAGAGGGTCTCTGTGTGGGAGAGGGTCTCTGTGTGGGGGGAGGGTCTCTGTGTGGGGAGGGTCTCTGTTGGGAGGGTCTTGAGTGGGGAGGGTCTCTGTGTGGGAGAGGGTCTCTGTGTGGGAGAGGGTCTCTGTGAGGGAGAGGGTCTCTGTGTGGGAGAGGGTCTCTGTGTGGGAGAGGGTCTCTGTGTGGGGGGAGGGTCTCTGTGGGAGAGGTCTCTGTGGGGAGAGGGTCTCTGTGTGGGAGAGGGTCTCTGTGTGGGAGAGGGTCTCTGTGTGGGGAGGGTATCTGTGTGGGGAGGGTCTCTGTGTGGGGAAGGTTTATGAGTGGGGAGGGTCTCTGTGTGGGAGGGTCTCTGTGTGGGAGAGGGTCTCTATGTGGGAGAGGGTCTGTGTGGGAGAGGGTCTCTGTGTGGGAGAGGGTCTCTATGTGCAGGAGGGTCTCTGTGTGGGAGAGGGTCTCTGTGTGGGGGAGGGTCTCTGTGTGGGAGAGGGTCTCTGTGTGGGAGAGGGTCTCTGTGTGGGAGAGGGTCTGTGTGGGGGGGGTCTCTGTGTGGGAGAGGGTCTCTATGTGGGAGAGGGTCTCTATGTGCAGGAGGGTCTCTGTGTGGGAGAGGGTCTCTGTGTGGGAGAGGGTCTCTATGTGGGAGAGGGTCTCTGTGTGGGAGAGGGTCTCTGTGTGGGGGGAGGGTCTCTGTGTGGGAGAGGTCTGTGTGGAGGTCTCTGTGTGGGAGAGGGTCTTGTGGGGAGGGTCTCTGTGTGGGAGAGGGTCTGTGTGGGGAGGGTCTCTGTGGCGTAGAGTTTAGGTGCTTGTCTCTCATACCAAAGGTACTTGGTTCTGCTCCCTGTGAAGCAATCTGGATGTTTTCCAGAGATTCCTGATCTTAGTGTAGGTGAGATCGAGTTCCTAGTCCTATCGGAGACGGACGATAAAACGTAGTCCCCGTGTTCAATTTGAGCACGTAAAATAACCCTTGGCAGTTCAAAAAGACAAGAGCAGGCTGGAAAGTCTCTGCCCGGACAAAATTCATTAGAAATTATCTTCACCGTCTTCAAAATTACATTGGGGACCTTTGCCAGTGCTACGGAGTTCGTGTACTGCAACTGAGATCTTCCTGTGTAAGAAAAAGATCGGAGCACACATGGTTACTCACAGAAGTGCAATGATGATGTTTCTATCAATCAATCAATCAATGATATAATTTTGTGATAATGTTGTGATAATGTTGTGATAATGTTGTGATAATGTTGTGATAATGTTGTGATAATGTTGTGATAATGTTGTGATAATGTTGTGATAATGTTGTGATAATGGTGTGAAAATGTTGTGATAATGGTGTGATAATGTTGTGATAATGGTGTGATAATGGTGTGATAATGTTGTGATAATGTTGTGATAATGCTGTGATAATGTTGTGATAATGTTGTGATAATGTTGTAATAATGGTGTGATAATGGTGTGATAATGTTGTGATAATGTTGTGATAATGGTGTGATAATGTTGCGATAATGTTGTGATAATGTTGTAATAATGTTGTGATAATGTTGTGATAATGTTGTGATAATGTTGTGATAATGTTGTAATAATGGTGTGATAATGTTGTGATAATGTTGTAATAATGGATAATGTTGAAAAATGTTGTGATAATGTTGTGATAATGTTGTGATAATGTTGTGATGTTGTTGAGCTGGACATACCTGTAAACTCCCGAATCCTGCAATGAGTTGAAACTATTGATCAGTAAACTGCTTGTGTTGCCCAGCTGACTGATGGTCAGTGGTTTGTACGCATGCCATAGAGGCTGCAGTCGAGACCAGGTGTAGTTGGCAGGGGGGTATCCTTGGGCATGGCACATTAAGCTGATCGCTGCTCCTTCAACGATAGCAATCTCTGGGACGATGTAGATTTGCATTGCCTCTTCTGACACGCCATCTGACCTCGGAACAGTCAACACTAGTTAATCTTTGACAAGCAAGACTAGATACATACATCCATCACACACACACACAGATACACACATCCATCACACACACACATAGATACACACATCTATCACACACACACATAGATACACACATCTATCACACACACACATAGATACACACAGTCACCATGCTCACACACACTTACACACATATATACACACTCATCATGTTATCACATACTTACACACATACATCATGATCCCACACACTTACACATACACACAAGCATCATGCTGACACATATACATCTGTATACACAATTATATCCGGGTAGGCCCATCGTTTCTGCTTGCTCTTGTCCTACGGAACATATCTCCGAATTTCTTGATAGTATCTTCAATCCTATAGTCACCACACTACCTTCATTCTTGAAAGATACGAACCACACCTTGTCTGTTTTTTCGTCTATTGAGTTGTTGCCTGTCAGGACTTACCGTCTCTTCCTCCTGGATGTGTGCTCATTGTACACCTCCATACCTCATTCCGACGGACTTCGAGCTCTGTAGTTCTTTCTCGACAGGAGAACTAACCCACTTGTCTCCACCTCGGCTCTCCTTCGTCTTGCAGAACTAGTTCTAACTCTCAACTCCTTTCAGTTCAATGACCAGTTCTTTGAGCAGATCAGTGGGATCGCCATGGGTTCTAAAATGGGACCCAGTTATGCTTGTCTATTCATGGGTCATCTTGAGCACCTAGTATGGAATTCCTATGTTGGCCCTCTTCCGTCTGTTATCATAGATACATTGATGATTGTATTGGCATTACCGATATGCCTGAAGACGATTTGTCACGCTTCATTAATTTCATTAATGTCTTCAATCCGGCTATTCGGTTTACCTCTCACATCTCTACCTCTTGTGTCAACTTTCTTGACATCACTATCACTATCAGCCTATCCACCATCACTACATCAGTCTACTATAAGCCTACTGATGCACATAGTTTTCTTCTTTATACCTCTTCCCATTCCCAGGCTTGTCGTGACTCTTTACCATTCTCTCAACTCTGCGCCTTCGTCGCCTCTGTAGCGAGGACGACGATTTTCTCGATAGAGCTCACGAGATGCTGGATTTCTTTCGTAAGCGCTTATACCCGGATAAGGTGCTTGCTTCTGCTATGCGGCGCGTTCAGCAAATTTCTCGCCAGGAGGCTCTCTCTAACCAGCATAGAACTTCCAATTCTGACAGGGTGAAACTTGTCTTAACTTTCACCCTCATAGTTCCCTTGTGAAGAAAGTCTTATTCCGTCATCTCTCCATTCTTCAGTCTGATCCTGAGACACGTTCAATCTTCCAACACTATCCTTTGGTGGCGTACAGACGGGACAGAAGCCTTAAGGATATGTTGGTTCACAGTCGCCTCAAGCCTAATATCCAGAGTCATTTTGGCACCATCCAGTGTGGCCGTCGGGGCTGCAACACTTGTGCTTATGTAATACAGACCCGCACGGTGTCTTTTCCAAAAGCCACGTTCGTTGTTGAAGACAGTTTCACGTGCGAGTCCCGTAATATTATCTATGCCATTATCTGCAAGCGGTGCAACAAGGCCTATATTGGGAAACCGGCAGGAGACTCAGTGACCGATTCGCCCAACACTTGCGTGATATACGCCAATGCTCTGTGACCCCTGTAGCTACCCATTTCAATGATACTGGCCATTCAGGAGCTTGCGATGTCCAGGTCACAGCCATCCGATCATGTTCCTCTAATGATCGTAGTCGATTTGCTCTGGAGAATCGGTTGATTTCTTTGTATGGTACTTTCGACCACGTGGGCTCAACGTATTACATTCTTATGCTTCTTAGTACTTTCTCTTCCCATGCCTTGTAATCTATATGGGTATATGTTGCATGTATTCAAGTTATATATTTACTAGATGTTTCATTGTTTCTTTTCCGTTCTATTTCTGTTTTTTGTGTTACATTTATTTCGTTATTCGTTTTTATTCCAGATTTTCCTTAGATTCGTTTGTATTTGGTCGTCCATTTGTGTTTCATTTTAATTTGTCACTCCTGTTTGTTCGTTTGCTTGATAAATGCCTTGTTGGTCGAAACGTTGCTGTTTATCGTCACTGTTTCTGTATTTTGTAAAACTATAGTACTTTGTTTGTACGTGTTTCGCTATTTACAAAGTTTTACTGCAGTCTTCCCCCTATTTCGATATACACACAAGCATCATGCTGACACATATACATCTGTATACACACAAGCTAATGTTATAACATCGTGAAAACATGAAGAACAACATAAATGTTGTACAATCTGGTTATGGACAAAATAGAAAGAGAGTGAGAGACAGAGAGACAGAGAGAGAGAAAGAAAGAGAGAAAGAAAGAAAGAGAGAGGGAGGGAGAGAAAGAGAATCAGAGCGAGTGAGAGACAGAGAGAGAGAGAGAGAAAGAGAGAGAGAGAGAGAGAGAGAGAGAAGAGAGAGAGAGAGAGAGAAGAGAGAGAGAGAGAGAGAGAGAGAGATCATATAAACAGCATGAGATTAATCATAGAAAAACGTCCAGAATTTCAATAAAGATATTTGTATTTATGTTTTATAAATTATACACCTAGATATGCATTGCCTACAACAGAATATATGTTGCGAAATAATGAAAGAAATGGACTTTCTCAAAATGTTTATTTGAGGATCATCTTCAACGCACATCAGACATGTCACATAATTACTCCGATATTTTCCCAAGCGTGTATTTCAGTGTTTTTAAACTAACAACTCCTGTTCTGTGTTAATTGATGTATCTACTGGGGTTTCTCTCGTAGTTTCCCGTCTTGCCGCACACTATCGGTATGCATAACTTGCGCAACCGAGATAGAGAATACCCTTTATCTTCTTCGTTGACATCTTCAGAGCGTATGTTTTTTCTTAGAGCGTTGATGATGTAGCTTTTGTCCATAGAAGACTCATTCTCGATGTCAGCAATGCTCACCAACATGTCATATAATTAATAACTATGATATGTCTATATGTACAGCAGACATCTGTGAGAATCGTCTGTTTGGTAAGGGTTATATATCACTGAGTGGATGAGCCACATCTGACATCTGTAAGAATCATCTGTTTGGTAAGGGTTATACATCACTGAGTGGATGAGCCACATCTGACATCTGTAAGAATCATCTGTTTGGTAAGGGTTGTACATCACTGAGTGGATGAGCCACATCTGACATCTAGTGAATACGTATACACACACACGCACACACACGTCCATATTTTACACACAAGCTCACACACATAATAAAACACACATACACACACACATTATCATAAGCACGTATGTATTATATATATATAGCTGTCCATCGCAAGCGATGATGACAACAACCTCAGACGAGTGCTGCTGTATCTCTCTGGTGTGTACAGAAGTGACTGTAGAGTCCAAACCTCGAACACAATTCCCCTACTACAGGTGGGGCATACATGATCGTTAGACATGTGGGTGCTGTTTGTTTTGTTTTGTCGCGCAGCTCGCTTCCTCTGCGCCTCACCGGCACGACGATTCTCATCTATGCGAGTTCCTATGAGTGTTGTTACAGCACGTATGTATACATACGTACTAATACACTTCTACATTCATACATAGCACAGGCGTCTAAAACGTAGGTTTATCTTTAACAGAGTGATATATATATATATCTCGAGACAAAGCTAGGCAAGCTGATTGTTCAGGCACAACATTAGACAGACAAGTTAGAAAGACAATGTCTCAGACACGACATTAGACAGACACATTAGAAAGACAATGTCTCAGACACGACATTAAACAGACAAGTTAGAAAGACAATGTCTCAGACACAACATTAGACAGACACATTAGAAAGACAATGTCTCAGACACGACATTAAACAGACAAGTTAGAAAGACAATGTCTCAGACATGACATTAGACAGACAAGTTAGTAAGACAATGTCTCAGGCACGTTATTAGACAGACAAGCTAGAAAGACAATGTCTCAGACACAACATTAGACAGACACGTTAGAAAGACAATATCTCAGACACAACATTAGACAGACAAGTTAGAAAGACAATATCTCAGACACAACATTAGACAGACACGTTAGAAAGACAATATCTCAGACACGACATTAGACAGACAAATTAGAAAGACAATGTCTCAGACACGACAATAGACAGACAAATTAGAAAGACAATGTCTCAGACACAACATTAGACATACAAGTTAGAAAGACAATGTCTCAAACACGACATTAGACAGACAAGTTAGACAGACAAGTTAGAAAGACAATATCTCAGACACAACATTAGACAGACACGTTAGAAAGACAATATCTCAGACACGACATTAGACAGACAAGTTAGTAAGACAATGTCACAGACACGACAGACAGAAAGTTAGAAAGACAAGTTTCAGACTTGTCAACATAAATTTCTTAGAAATGCAAAGCTCACAATGTATTTCCAGTTTCGGAGTTATGGCGCAAAGGTCCCGTCGATGGTTGTCGCATCGTATCGTAGAATGCTTGTGCTCTGGCGTCCGTACAAAACACACCACGTAACAGTTCTGGTCTTTTCTTGTTACCGGAAGTCGTAATCTAGATGTAACAAGGCTGGTGCAGAAGTTAGCGCCGGACATGTTGTGCACTAGGAAATGAAATCAAGTTAAGAAATGTAAGAATTCAAAAACTATTCTATCTATGACTGGCCACACGTTGGGGTCATTGGTTGGTCAGTCTTACACAAACTTTGTAGCCTCATACTACACAGTACACACACTCACATGATGTCACAGTGTGTCTATGTGCCCATCTGCCGTGATAGTGTGTGTATGTGTTCATCTGCCGTGATAGTGTGTGTGTATATGTGCTCATCTGCCGTGATAGTGTGTGTGTGTGCCCATCTGTCGTGATAGTGTGTGTATGCCCATCTGCCGTGATAGGTGTATGTGCCCATCTGCCGTGATAGTGTGTGTGCCCATCTGCCGTGATAGTGTGCATGTGCCCATCTGCCGTGATAGTGTGTATGTGCCCATCTGCCGTGATAGTGTGTGTGTATGTGCTCATCTGCCGTGATAGTGTGTGTATGTGCTCATCTGCCGTGATAGTGTGTCTATGTGCCCATCTGTCGTGATAGTGTGTATATGTGCTCATCTGATCTGACAATATAAACATGTACACAGATTACTGACATTATTCATGCACCCATCTGAAGTGATGATGTGCACTTGTACCCAGCTCACATGACAGTGTTGTTCAAGTTGTTCATGATAAAGCGGAATGAAGAAATTGCTTGCAGGCTCTACATTAACGTATATAACAATAGGAGCAGAATGCAATGCAATACAACAACACTTTAACATACTGTAAATATATGGCTACACTCTAATATAATAACGTGGACATATGACACCAAAATTACTGACATTACTGCTACAGCTACTAAAACCATCATTATCATTACTGTCACCAACTCTCAAAGGTGTCACAGCTTAGAGCAATGTTACACCCGAGTGGTTACCGGGCCCAAATTTGGGGTGTAAAGAATAGAACCACTGTTACCTGCCACGCATGTCGTAAGAGGCGACTAAGGAGGTTTGGCTGAAATCGGATGCACATGTCCTAAACGTGTAGAAGTCTATGTGTTTAGGGGCCTACCACACCAATGTGCAACGTATACACGTTCTTGGCAAAGATTAAACATATCACAATGAGAGATTAAAATTGGTAGTAAAGAACGAACGTAAAGAAGAAGAAGAGCAATGTTATATCTTAGAAACCAGTTCAAACCTTCCTGCAGGATTACTCGTGCATCTTTGATTGACACCAGCTCTACGTCCAGACCTCGGTAGATGACCCACTCTATTCGACTGTTACTATCATGTGCTGTGCGAGTACTGCATTGTAGATCGAACCACTCATTCTCTTTGGCCACCGCAGACTCTGGGGTAACGGTCACGTGACTAGGCGGTGAGGGTGGAACTTCCAGTCAGAAAAATAAGAAATAATACAATGATGGTAAACAATTACATTATACATGGTCATGGGTCAGTTTTTGGACAGATACTCATACAGGCATTGGGTCAGTTGGTCAGTGTTTGGACAGGTACTCATACAGGCATTGGGTCAGTTGTCAGTGTTTGAACAGGTACTCATATAGGCATTGGGTCAGTTGGTCAGTGTTTGGACAGGTACTCATATAGGCATTGGATCAGTTGGTCAGTGTTTGGACAGGTACTCATATAGGCATTGGGTCAGTTGGTCAGTGTTTGGACAGGTACTCATGCAGGCATTGGGTCAGTTGGTCAGTGTTTGGACAGGTACTCATACAGGCATTGGGTCAGTTGATCAGTGTTTGGACAGGTACTCATATAGGCATTGGGTCAGTTGTCAGTGTAAGGACAGGTACCCCATACAGGCGTTGGATCAGTTGGTCAGTGTAAGGACATGTACTAATACAGGCATTGGGTCAGTTGGTCAGTGTAAGGACATGTACTAATACAGGCATTGGGTCAGTTGGTCAGTATTTGGACAGGTAGAAATCTATCGATACTTCTACAGGTCATGGGTCAGTCGGTCAGTGTTAGTAGGCCTCCGTGTACACTTATATCTATATTCGTACAGTCATTGGATGACTTATGCGGAACTGGAACAGGTCAAAAATATGTTTAGTCTCCACATTCATATCACAGTCCTCTACTCTCCTACTCTCCCCCTACTCTCTGCCCCCTCTACTACTCTCTCTCCTACTCTCCCTCTACTCTCCCCTACTCTCCCTCTACTCTCCCCTACTCTCTGCCCCCTCTACTACTCTCCCTCCTCCACGAACGCACAATGATAGAAGCTGAGACAATATAATTTCTTTCTAATTATTTCCATTTGAATATTGGCTTCAGACAAAGTGAATGAGAGGACTGAAACATCAGGGTCGGCGGACTAGAACTAATCAAGAATGTGTTCCACCTTCAAATGGTGGCCATGCTAGTAGGCAGCCACTCTCATGCTAGTAGGCAGCCTCATCATGGCAGTACATACGTTTAGGCTGGGATGGGGGAATCAGGTGTCGCCCTTGGCTCTTTGGAAACACCTTTTTGTACGAATCTGGTATTCCTCGCAGTAAACTACAAACTAAACATTTTTGGATTGAATTTGTCCCCTCCTAGAAACATTTATGTGGACGTCCATGGGCCACACTGCAGTCAGGGTAAGTTGGTAGGGATGGATTAAGTTAATTGTATATCCTTTACAGGACTTTGTGAATCAACTCCAACTTTTTAACGCTCTTTGTTATTTTTCTAGGCATTATTACGTTCAGTAGTTTGCCATTGCTTTCTGAACGGGTGGTGCCATCGTCCTTTTGTAAAAATTCACGCGAAACAATATGCAACCAAAGCGTGATTCGAACTCAGAACGTCGGGGTTAATAGACCGAGTCACTATTCTCTAAGCCACAGACGCCACCAGGGATGGATTACTGAAGGTAAAACTGGTTCCAAAAATGTCGTTTTTAAAACCGATGTCGGACAGTAGACATAGATATGGCAATAAATTATGACACAACGTCTCAGAACGCTATTTACCAAACAAGTTACACAGAAGAAGAATTGAAGGCAGCATAAACTTAAACATTATAATATGAACATCTGCCACTAGTCTTATATGAGTGAGCGCTTATGTCTGCGAGTCGGTGTATGATAGATAGTGTATGTGTGTGAACTGATGTGTGAGTCGGTGTGAGTCTGTGCTAGTTGGTGTGTATGTGAGTCGGCGTTCGCCCATCTGCCCAGCGTGTTCGTAGCGCGTTGGACTACGGGTGACTATCCCTCTGTGTGTGCGGGTTCAATTCAGCGAGATCGCAGAAAAAGCCACAGATTCCCCAGATTTACGGTGTTCGTGGCACCGAACCGAAGGGTTACGATGTCCATGGCACCGAGCCGAAGAGCTAATAAGCTCAAGTGCTTCTGGATCGGAAAAAAAAAATGTGAGTCGGTGTGTAGGTATGTGCTAGATAGAGTGTATGTGAGTCGGTGTGTAGGTGTGTGCTAGCTGGTGTGTACAGAGCCGTGCCATGCTATGATACAGAGAGGCGGCCGCATCAGGTGGCCTGTAAGGGGGGCGGCATAAACAGCAAAATCAAAATTACAATTGAAGGTTATTTTAAGGAAAAAACATTTAAGGAGAGGCATTTTAAAGACTTGCATCATACTGAGAAAATATACCGCACGGTCCTGGCTACATTTCGAAGACTTGCATCATACTGAGAAAATATACCGCACGGCCTTGTCTACATTTCGAAGACTTGCATCATACTGAGAAAATATACCGCACGGTCCTGGCTACATTTCGAAGACTTGCATCATACTGAGAAAATATACCGCACGGCCCTGGATGTGTATGTGAGTCGGTGTGTAGATATATTTTAACTGATATGTGTAAACGGATGTGTGTGTGTGACAGCTAATCTGTATGTGTGTGTTGAGTGTATGCGCGTGTGTGTGTCTGTGAGCTGATGTATGAGTGATATGTACATTGATATGTGCATTGGTATGAACTTGAGGGGGAACAGGATAAATAATTGCGTAGAGAATAGACGTAGAGAATAGACGTAGAGAACAGGCGTAGATACGTGCCATGACTGACCTTGAAGTTTGAGCAGAAGTACATGTCTTGTTTCTATTTTGAGCGTGCTGTTGACGTGACCCTTGACTGCCGTACAGACATATCTGCCTTCATCCTTACAGCAAAGATCTTGTATTATTAATGAAATAACAACCGTATTCTCTATAGATGTATCCATGATGGCTCTGTATCGAGTATCATCCTTCCACTCCCTCCTCCTGGGATCATCATCCACTTCCTTCCACTCAAAGTGGATTCCTTGCTGTTGTTTATTCATCCACAACTCACGGTCTGTCTCATCCACACGGAATGTAGCGGAACAATTGATTGTAGCAATCTTCCCCAGCAAAGCTTGGCTAGAAGTCAACATGACCTGGACTGAGTCAGTGCGTCGACAACAAACTGAAAGAAAATGTTACAAAAAATTATCATTAACTCTTTATATACCATGAACGTTACCGAGTTCTGAGTACAACTGATTTCTGATATCATCACCAGCACACAAAGTTTTGTGTTGACTTTGTTTGCAGTAGGTATTAGATTCTTCATCTTCTTTTTCTTTGAACGCTCCATATCGATCACTTGTTAAATCACTCTTTGTGATTTGTATGTGATCTGAGCCTAAAAGAGATTGTACATTGTGCCAGTTATGCGCCTACAAGTAGACCAGCACATCCGATTTCTGCGACGCTTTTTCATTTACTAGGGTAGATTTCCTAGGCCCCTACCTCAGTCATCTCTTCTGACATGGCTGTGGGTGAGCTTCATTTTGACAGTGTTGCATATTCTGTTCTCCCTTGAGAGCATGGCAACACACAAGCTGGTATCATATTTCTGTATATCATCAAATATATTATTTATATGTATTTATAATATCTTTCAGAAATATGGACACTGAGATAGATTAGATAGATAGATAGACAGACAGGCAGGCGTACAGGCATGCAGGCAGGCAAGCAGGCAGACAGACAGAGACAGACAGAGACAGATAGACAGACAGATAGATATATATATATTACTACGATAAAAAAAATAAAAGTGTTAAGTACAATAAAAAAGAGAGTGTTCAATGGGAAAAAACCCGATAGTTGTTGGTTGTCTAATTCGGTACATGTGTAGGTCGGTCACTATAGTCGTTCGTGGTATGTATTGAGTTAATTATGTCACATTGCCCAATTTAACATCGTCATGTTGCATAGTTGAATGTTAGTGTGAACCAAGAGACAGTCCACATCTTACGATCTACTAAGTCTAGAAGACATGTTCATGTCACATTGGTCAAGTTCACACCGACATGACTAGACTTGTCCTACATTCCTTGCTATCATTGAACAAATAGCCGAAACATTGTCTTCTATTTCAGGTAAACTTGTCATGTTTTAGTATTCAAGGTAAACTTGTAATGTTTTTATTATTCAAGATAAATTTGAAACGTTTCTGAGATGACATTTCTGAATGTGTCACAGTCTCTCGCAGCAATCATCATGCTCCCTCACAGCACACATCCCTTCCTCTCTGCACACTTCTTCACAACACACTTCTTCACAACACACTTCTTCACATCACACATTACTTCTCTCAGCACACTCATTCATAGATCATATCACAGTCACAAAACGCACACATCACACTCTCTCGCAACACACATCGAAGTTCCGTCCAGCACACATCATACTCTCTCGCAACACACATCGAAGTTCCGTCCAGCTCACATCACACATCCGCACAGCACACACCACATCCCCTTCACAGCCCGTGTCATATTCCTACACACCACACATTACAGTTCCTCACAATATACTACATATATAGAGAAACAAGTGATGCTTCTACACATTATTCTAATTTCTATGGCTCAGAAACATGGACACCGCACACGCAGAGCAAGGTTACAGAGCTGCAGCATGTAAGATATGGGTTTATATAACACATTTAACATGTTGCATGGACACTGTCTACATTAGGAACTGTCCGCATCTTTCTTCCCACAGTTGTAAGTTCACAGCTGTTGCAACATAGTCTGTGATTGTGTACGACATGTCCAGTTCGATTCTCTTGCCCTTAATATCACTAGTATTCTTGTGTAGTGTTCTTGTCTGGTCTTCAACTGGGCACTATAGGTTTTGTTTTTGACGTTATCCTGACGGGAATGTAGCGAAGAAAGACAAATCTTACATCCCTTGTTTACACAATCACATCTCTTGTTTAAAATCTTACATCTCTTGTTTACACGAATCTTACATCTCTTGTTAAAATAGTATATCATCTCTAGTGTAGCCAAAAACTACAGGTACATCTTCGTTCCATGTGGAAAATATCATCTAATCAATAAGTCAATCAATACCTGTAAAACTATTATTACCAGTTATTGAATATACGTATGTCTGCGTACCTAGGTATGTTAGAAGCATCTGCCAGGTGTGTTCAATATAAGGTCGCATTTCAACGTAGCTGTTATCTATAGGTGGATACCTCTTTCTGCTGGTCATCAGCATCAGTGGCGATCAGGTAGGTAGATACCTCTTTCCGCTGGTCATCAGCATCAGTGGCGATCAGGTTGGTGGATACCTCTTTCTGCTGGTCATCAGCATCAGTGGCGATCGGTTGGTGATACTCTTCGTGGTCATCAGCATCAGTGACGATCAGGTTTCAGATGTCCTGAACTGATCACATAATGTTGTCATCAAAGTTTCACACAAGAAAAAGCGCAGTCTACTTCCTACTGTGAAATTATAACAACATGTCACGATAGTTATAACATAGTCTCTTCAATGTCACGTTTACAAAATATATATTGTATGGATGTCACGTTAGTAATATCTACGTGAATCTTAAAGTAGAAATGTATGTCTACAACTGATTAATATGTTTGCAATTTCAAGTGCTACAGAAGAGTGTCAGAATGCCATGAAACAGAAACAATAAAAATATGTACATTTTACAACAACCTAAAGCTACTGAGGCATGCTTGACATTTTATGGACGTATTCTTCTTCTTCTTCTTTGTGTTCGGTTTCATATGCTCGTCTAAACTATGAGATAGGCTGCCTCTATGAAGCTGCATGTCAGTTAGAGTTCTTTGAGAGTTCCCCATAGCTTGCTCTGTAAGCTTTGTATGCTCGTCTAAACTATGAGATAGGCTGCCTCTATGAAGCTGCATGTCAGTTAGAGTTCTTTGAAGTTCCATAGCTTGCTCTGTGCTTTGTATGCTCGTCTAAACTATGAGATAGGCTGCCTCTATGAAGCTGCATGTCAGTTAGAGTTCTTTGAGAGTTCCCCATAGCTTGCTCTGTAAGCTTTGTTCATGAGGCCATGTTTCGTTTCGAGGGTGTATGTATGATGGACATGACTGCAGGATGTGTGCTCTGGAGACTGTGTTTCTGTCTGGCATGCACACTGTGCAGTCTGAGCAGGCTTTATTCTGTGCATGTGGGGGTTGAGCCTGCAGTGACCTGTTCTTAGGCGAAAGATTGTTGTGTGCTGTTTTCTATTTAGTCTGCTGATGGGATCTTGTGGGTGTTTGCTGTGGGTTTGTTGCCTCCATACCTCTTTGTAGTTTCTTTTGATATGTGTCTTGATTTCTGGTAGTGACACTGGGTGTTTGTGTTGTGTAAGTTTTGTTCCATCCTTAGCCAGGCGAGAAATATTGGACTCAATTTCATGGATAAGATTGGACTAGTTGCCAAGGACAGAGTGGTATGGATAAATTAATTGCAGGCCCTATATAACATATAACGGTTCGAGATGAACATCATCTTACAGACAAAGAAGTATTCGTTAATTATCGGTGGTATTAGTCATAATGTGGGTATGTGGTTGTGTGGTGGTGGAGCAACATCTCATGCTATCTATCAATTCCCTTCATCTGTGATATTAGTCAGAATGTGGGTGTGTGGTTGTGTGGTGGTGGATCAACATCTCATGCTATCTATCCATTCCTTTCATCTGTGATATTAGTCAGAATGTGGATGTGTGGTGGTAGATCAACATCTCAAGCTACCCCCTCCATCTGTGATATTAGTCAGAATGTGGGTATGTGGTTGCGTGGTGGTGGATCAACATCTCATGCTATCTATCCATTCCCTTCATCTGTGATATTAGTCAGAGTGTGGATGTGTGGTGGTAGATCAACATCTCAAGCTACACCCTTCATCTACTTTATACCAATTATTTAGTATGGAAATGATTGAAAACTATGTGGAGTTTAAATCGACCTAAATCTACGAAGCGACGATGGCTTCCAGGCCAAAATTGCAGGACAGATTCAAGAATAGAAAGTGTAGCCAGACGAGACCATGTATAATAGCTACACTACAGTCTGTAACCACACATCTACTCAGACTACTGTGTGTGCCAACATTTAATTTAAACAACGCCTGTTGCAGGAAGGGTTTTCTCTGAAACTAATCTAGAGCATACACACCTGGTCAACCTGACCTTCTTGGCAAAACCTAAACAAACCTTGAAGAAAAAACATGGCTGCGCGCGTGGATCTGTGTGCATAAACTCATTAACATACCTTATCAACGCCATTTCTTAAATGATAGTCTCTCTCTGTGTGTGTTGTGACAACGTTGTGTATTATATTTGCAATCTATGTAGTCATTTCTGATCGCACCGCACGTGCACCACGGTGCGCAATTTGTTCAGACTTTCATGAGACATTGTAAAATCTATTTCTTGTAATTCATTGTTATAGAAGTACTTCGTCAAGCGCGCGAGGGGTGTTGTTGTTTAGTACTAAATAAATGTGGGAGGGGAAGAGCACATCAATATGTTTGCCAAAGACGGCCCAATCTGCACATGTGTGCTCTGATCATGTGTGCTGATTTGCACATGTGTGCCCTGTTCTACACATGTGCTTCTTCTTCTACGTTCGCCCGCTATGAATTTAGGCGTAGCCATGGCGCCTCGTGTGGCGCCTCTGAGTGATTTTTGTGCGAAAGTTTGCTTACCATTTTATTGGTTTCCTCGCCATACAGGTGGGCCTTCCACGACTTCAGAGGTCACGTGTGTGCTGAGTTGCATATATGTTGTCTGTGTTAGCCGGCCACAACTGACAGGAAGACCTATTTTTAGAAATTGTCGGAAAGTGTCATCTATTTTTAGATATGTTGTAAATAGTCGTGGACAGTCCACTTTGGGACCCAGGTAGGTCAAGCATTAGTATGTGGATACATATACAGTGATAACAACACAAATACAGCGAGGAAAGGAGGAACAATTATATTATAGGAAAAAACCCCACAGAAATTGCCTAACCCTAACCCTGCCACAAAATATAAAATCTTGCGATTGTTTGTTACTACTTAATTTTTTTTAAAGCCGAAAACGAAAGGTTTTTCAACATGAAGCCCCTAAAAACGCAAATGGAATAAACCGTGCAGACTGTTCGACCTTTGGAAATCACTGGACAATCCCCGACACGCCTACGGGATACCCGAGGTTTACCCGGAACTCGTTGTTCAGGTCTTTTTGCGGCCGGCTAATGACAAAGTACCATACATTTTAACACAATCCCCTTAGGATATCCTTACTTGCATCACACTAACACAAGGTGTGCTGACATCCCTGTGTCACATACTTACATAACAAGATGTGCTGACATCCCTGTGTCACACACATAACAAGATGTGCTGACATCTCTGTGTCACACTTACACAACAAGATGTGCTGACATCTCTGTGTCACACTTACACAAGATATGCCAACATCCCTGTGTCACACACTTACATAACAAGATGTGCTGACATCCCTGTGTCACACACTTACATAACAAGATGTGCTGACATCCCTGTGTCCCACACATAACAAGATGTGCTGATAGCCCGGTGTCACATTGAACCTAACAAAAAATCATGACAGTAGCATACTGCACATACAATCTATTCGCAAAATAGATGAGACTGCAGTAAAACTATTTGATTGGCAAAACACGTAATCACAAAGTACTGTAGTTTTACAAAAACAATGACAAAATACAGCAACGTTATTCGTTTTTATTCCCAGATTTTCATTAGAAACGTTTGTTTTTGGTCGTCCCTTTGTTTTTTTAAAATGTGTCACTCCTGTTGTTTGTTTGCTTGATAAAGGCCTTGTTGGTCGAAACGTTGCTGTATTTTGTCATTGTTTTTGTAAAACTACAGTACTTTGTGATTACGTGTTTTGACATACAATCTAACACAGTAGCATACTGCACATACAATCTAACACAGTAGCATACTGCACATACAATCTAACACAGTAGCATACACTAGCACATACAATCTAACACAATAGCATACTGCACATACAATCTAACACAGTAGCATACTGCACATACAATCTAACACAGTAGCATACTGCACATACAATCTAACACAGTAAGATCAACTAGTGTTTCATATAATCTTTTTATTTTGATATAATGTCACAATGTCAGTGTGTGACTAATGAGAATAAATGCTGTTATCGAACATATCATCTTCAATTAATACTTTCAGTTATTTAGTCACAAACACAACATATTTATGTCAAACAACAACAACAACAACCAAATGATATTTACACCAGTTGTACAGGTACACAGCATCATCATGTAATAACGCAACCACTCTTGCAACCCCTGTCACCGACTACTACTACTAACTGTATTTTCTGACAAGAAAGTAACACATCTCATCTACACATATGGTTGGTGCTTCTCTTCATGATGGCAAAGACCATGTCCATAATGACAACTTCATAAAATATTGCACACACAACCAACAAAGAGCACCATCAAGTCTTGATATAGCAAGCTCTCACACACAACCAACACAGAGCACCATCAAGTCTTGATATAGCAAGCTCTCACAACCAACACAGAGCACCATCAAGTCTTGATATAGCAAGCTCACACAACCAACACAGAGCACCATCAAGTCTTGATATAGCAAGCTCACACAACCAACACAGAGCACCATCAAGTCTTGATATAGCAAGCTCTCACACAACCAACACAGAGCATCATCAAGTCTTGATATAGCAAGCTCTCACACAACCAACACAGAGCACCATCAAGTCTTGATATAGCAAGCTCTCACAACCAACACAGAGCACCATCAAGTCTTGATATAGCAAGCTTACACAACCAACACAGAGCACCATCAAGTCTTGATATAGCAAGCTCTCACACAACCAACACAGAGCACCATCAAGTCTTGATATAGCAAGCTCTCACACAACCAACACAGAGCACCATTAAGTCTTGATATAGCAAGCTCTCACAACCAACACAGAGCACCATCAAGTCTTGATATAGCAAGCTCTCACACAACCAACACAGAGCACCATCAAGTCTTGATATAGCAAGCTCTCACACAACCAACACAGAGCACCATTAAGTCTTGATATAGCAAGCTCTCACAACCAACACAGAGCACCATCAAGTCTTGATATAGCAAGCTCACACAACCAACACAGAGCACCATCAAGTCTTGATATAGCAAGCTCTCACACAACCAACACAGAGCACCATTAAGTCTTGATATAGCAAGCTCTCACAACCAACACAGAGCACCATCAAGTCTTGATATAGCAAGCTCACACAACCAACACAGAGCACCATCAAGTCTTGATATAGCAAGCTCTCACACAACCAACACAGAGCACCATCAAGTCTTGATATAGCAAGCTCACACAACCAACACAGAGCACCATCAAGTCTTGATATAGCAAGTTCTCACAACCAACACAGAGCACCATCAAGTCTTGATATAGCAAGTTCTCACACAACCAACACAGAGCACCATCATGTTATCAATGAGAACAAAATAAAGTTGGTACATAGAGCAAGTCAGATTTGTTTGTCTCCTACAGATTAGATTGAGACAATAAGGCTGCCACCCTGATTTGCTGATTAAGGCATATATGAAACAAGATGAAACACACTGTCACAGAACTTTTGTCACTTGTCACAACATCAACAAACAACAATAAAGCTAACAAACTATAGTATCATCACCAACTCGAACAATAAATTAGCAACAACAACCCCATGCAAGAACAACTAACATCCCAGCACAATCAACAATCTTAACAATAAGAAGACCAACAATAACCACAAAAATAACAATCACAACAGTATTAACTGAACAGTACCAACATAAACCCCCACAAACAGCACATCAGTAACAACCAAGGGTATTGGTTGGTCATTGCATAATTATTTAAGTACTAGTAGTATGATGCTGACCAGTGTACAGCAATCACATGCATTCACTAACTCACACACATGTGATACTCTCAACAATAGCACACAGCTAGGCTGCACACTTGCAGCCAATCTTCACTGAGAGGTTACACAAATATAGAATATAAAGAAATCTAGAATCAAATAATTGCTATATACAAGAAATGGTAAAGATATAATACCAGAAATACATTATCAACAAACACATCAACAATATTGTGTGCTGCTAGAGGTGGACAACGTCCATGTTGACACACACACACACAAACAGTTGAAGATGTGGAATAAGATGGACGGCCTGCACAAGTAACCAGGTACTGAATGACCTGAGATCAGGATGGAAGATTCTGGTGTATATTAAGTAAGCTAAGGCAGGTCTCCAGCGACCAGCAAACACACAATAACAAGGTAACAAGACATTGATTGAAATGTTTGCTTCCTTGCTTGTGGTGTATGTTATATGAAACAGCAGATTTGAAATTGAAACCAACAATTGAATGATTGATGACATGAGAAACAAGAATAATTACTAGTTGAATGAATGAATGATTGAATAAATGAATGACATCAGCAAACATATTTCATATATATTATTTACAATATTCATATATTTCTTATGTTACAGTGCAGACCACTTGATAGCTATTGTGCTCAGCTCATGTCATACAAGTTGCATAAAGCTTTCAAACACTTTCTACATACCGCTCTATCATGGACAACTCTTTCTATATCTTCTATGGAATTCAGTTCTATATTTCTCGTCTCTCCCAGTAAAGTTTGTTTCAGGGTTTACCTAGGGTGTCCTTTCTAATTTGAATCTTTTGTCTCCCACTTCAATACCTGCTTTGTAATTCGTTGATCATTTCTTCTCAGAGTATGTCCAACATATCTCCATCTTCTCTTTCTTATAACAGTTGTCACTAGTGGTTGACCAGACATTTCTCTGATTTCATCACTTCTGAATTCATTCCATTTTATATTCATTATTTATCGCAGACATCTATTTTCAAATGCATTCAACTTGCTTTCTATATCTTTAGTCATTTTCCAACTCTCGCTGGCATATGTTAGGATTGATACAACATTTGAATTGAAAATTCGTAATTTAATTTTAAAACTATATAACTTGGAAATCCATATTTTATTTGACTTAAAATCTTTGACAATTTGTATCATAATTTCTTTTTAACATTTCCTGTGCAATCAAAATTGCTACCTAAATAGGTGAACTTTGTTATTTTTATCATTTTAGATTCCAGTGTGATATCTGCGTTACTTGCCATAGGTGTCTTCGTTATATTTGTTTTTCATAGCTTATCTGCAGTCCAACTTTTGATGCTATAGATGACAAGTTGTCTGTTTTTCTTTGCATATCTTGGTTGATTTTACATAACAAGGCAATATCATCTGCTAAATCCAAATCTTAACATTTACTATTTTCTACCCAATCGATGCCAGTTTCACCTTTGCAACATTTTCTCATCACCCAGTCAATGGCCACTCCAAACAATAGAGGATATCAAATAACAACCTTGCTAGACTCTAGTTCCAACCATAAACTAGTCACATTGTCTAATGTTACTGCAGCATGTATATACTAACATAACAATATGTTCTCAAGGCAGGAAGTGATACTAATCAGATCTAGTTGCAACACACACACACACACTCATGAACATGCACATACAGAGAGTAAGAGAGAGAGAGAGAGAGAGTGAGAGAGACAAATTAACATTCCCTGACAGTCTTCACTAATATTCTAGACATTATATTTCACTGGTAAATGTGCATGAGCAAATACAAACTACACCCAACAATGAGAGAGAGAGAGACACACACACACATGATGTAGTCATGTCTAGCACCTAACACTAAACGCAGTTTTAACACTAACACAACCAGGCATGTGTCTGTAACACTAACACAACCAGGCATGTGTCAACAGTTCGGTTACAACTTGACATGTGAATAATCCCATAGCAGGTCACAACCAGTGCTGGTTGGTTGGTTGTTTCTCTGGACATTTTATTCACCAGATGTAGGATTGTTGATGTGTTCTTCTAACTGCAGGATTGCATATATGTAGGACTGTAGATGTATTTAACTGCAGGATTGCAGCGGTGTTCTTCTAACTGTAGGATTGCATATATGTAGGACTGTAGATGTATTTAACTGCAGGATTGCAGCGGTGTTCTTCTAACTGCAGGATTGCATATAGTAGACTGTAGATGTTGTAACTGCAGGATTGCAGGGGTGTTCTTCTAACTGTAGATTGCATAATGTAGGACTGTAATGTATTAACTGTAGATTGCAGCGTGTTCTTCTAACTGCAGGATTGCAATATGTAGGACTGTAGATGTATGTAACTGCAGGATTGCAGCGGTGTTCTTCTAACTGCAGGATTGCATATATGTAGGACTGTAGATGTATGTAACTGTAGGATTGCATATATGTAGGACTGTAGATGTATGTAACTGCAGGATGTAGCTGTGTTCTTCAAACTGCAGGATAGGAGCTGTGTGACAGTAACTGCAAGATTGCAGATGTAGTACTGTAGCTGTGTTCCTGCATGATTGAAGCAGTACGATAGTAGAGGTGTGTGACTGCAAGATTGTAGCTGTATGTCTCTATACAAGATAATGACAGCTCCAGTCAAATGTTTACTACAGTTAGAGACACACAAGTATATATATATATATATATATAATCAATAATATTGCATTGCTGTCAGCTTGCTGCTGCTGTTCAAGTTGTTCTATGGGAGGTAGTTTAGCACTGTGATTTGTTCTAGCATTTGTTCTCTCAGGCAGGTTGTAGGGGTTGTTGTAGAGACCAATGGCTGACACTGTAGACACTAGATCACACAACCACTTCATATATAACTTTCTTTGGTTTACTGCCACCAGCAGAGATGTCACCAGCAATGTAACCACCATCCATACCTGCCATCATAGGATCTCCACCACCCCCTCGATCCTGTAAGCCGATGTACTTTTCCTTGTTGGGACTGTGAGCAACTACAGCACTGTCTGTAGTATCTGAAGGAAATATAAGAGTGTCTCTATCAGCAAACAACAACAACAACATTAGCACAAATGATATCCACTTGCAGTCTCATCAAGTATACACAGTTGACAACTAACTTGGTTATCACTATCAGCCCTTTCTCTCTCTCTCTCTAACATGCTGATATATTACTTCATTATCAAATAGCTTATCATGAGCACAACTCTTTCTCTCTGTCTCTCTAACATCCTGATATATTACTTCATTATCAAATAGCTTATCATGAGCACAACTCTGACACACTTAACAGGTTAGATGCCTACTCTTGTCCCAAAGTATCAGGTTCACTTCTCATGGAGCCATCTGGTATTTTTCCAGAGATCAATGATCTCAGTGTATGTGAGATTGAGTTCCTAGTCCTATCTGGATATTTTTCCAGAGATCAATGATCTCAGTGTATGTGAGATTGAGTTCTAGTCCTATCTGATATTTTCCAGAGATCAATGATCTCCATGTGTAGATTGAGTTCCTAGTCCTATCTGGATATTTTTCCAGAGATCAATGATCTCAGTGTATGTGAGATTGAGTTCCTAGTCCTATCCGAGACTGTGATCAAACATAGGTCCTGTGTTCAATATGAGCATGTAAAAAAACCCTTGGCAGTTTAAAATTGAAAAGAGCAGGCTGGAAAGCTGATGCCATACCAAGATTCATTAGAAAAGATTAACAATATCTTCACCATCTTCAAATTACATCGGGGACCCTTGCCAGTGCTACGGAGTTTGTGCACTGCAGCTGAGGTCTTCCTGTGTAAGAAAGATTATGGAGCACACATGGTTACTCACCAAAGTGCAATGATGATGGTCCTATCAATCAATCAAATCAATCACTCTAACAGTCCTGAATTTCTTTCTTTCAAAGGTCAGATGTTCAGCCTCTATATGGTACTCCACTGACCACTAAGATCAGCAGAAAGTATCTTCTTCTTTTTCTGCGTTCTCACTAGATTGGGATTTCAGATTCTCTAATAAAGGCTCTAATAATCCTCAGATTATCAGCCACGCCATACAGTTTGTCTTGGACGCTAGTGTAAGTGGGCCACCTCTTTCTTCTCAAGTCTGCACACTGGGGGCAGTTCTGTGGGATATAATTCCTATGATTTCTGCTTCCCAGTTTGTGCCGACCTCTTCCAGCAGTAAGTTTTGGCCACCTTCATGATGGCAGGTCTGACATTCCTACTGTGTGGCTAAATCTCAGAGGCAGATTGGCAACCGTAGAATCCATAGCCCATTCTTCATTGTGAGGGGGTCATTGCACCATGTTAAGCGCCTTATGGCCTGGTGCACCTGTTTTCTGCAAGCATTTGTTTCGGGTTAGCATTCCCTAGCGGACACGTGCCTCTGATTTCAGCCAAACCTCCTTAGACGCCTCTTACGACATGCGTGGCAGGTAACAGTGGTTCCATTCTTTACACCCCAAATATGGGCCCCGGTAACCACTCGGCGAGAAGTATCTAGCCAGGACTGATGTTGCTGCTGTCCTCCAGCCCGCTTCAAATACAGTAGAGACCAACTAATAGAATAGACAGCAGACAGAATAGTACAAAGAACAATGAGAAAGAATTACCTCTACTAGGGTATGCCTCCATGCCATTGTTATCTGTAAGATGATCAAACAATCACATATTATATACAAATCTGATTATACAACACTCAATAGTCATATCATTGTGTAAATGGAGGTGTGTGTGTGTGTCTCTCGATGGCCAAAGTGGTTAAGACATTTACCTGTCGTTCTGAAGGTTGTGGGTCTGAATCCTAACTGAGCCACGGTGTGCAATTTTTTCATGAGATTCCTATGATTGTTGTTGGAGCTACTGAGTTAATGCTCTGTGCAACAAGCACACATGGGATGCATGACTTATTATTTCTTCTATTCATGTGTGACTGGTTGTACAAATACATATGCTAAATTTATCACCAATTCCTGCATGCTACAACTATCATATCTGATGAATACAGTTATGTGTGTTGCCATCTGGTGATGATCAGTAGCCATGTCCATAGATGCTACTGTAAGAGCTCACCCTCCATGTTATCTTTTCCTGAGTTGTTCTAACTGACCAGCCACACAAACTTATGTGTGACACCAACTTATGTGTGATACCATTGTGTTGCCATTGATCAGTAGCCATGTCCATAGATGCTACTGTAAGAGCTCACCCTCCATGTTATCTTTTCCTGAGTTGTTCTAACTGACCAGCCACACAAACTTATGTGTGACACCAACTTATGTGTGATACCATTGTGTTGACATCGATCAGTAGCCATGTCCATAGATGCTAGCTGTAGAGCTCACCCTCCATGTTATCTTTTCCTGAGTTGTTCTAACTGACCAGCCACACAAACTTATGGACATCTTTTGTAGAGTACCATTGTGATGCCATCATCAGTACCATGTCCATAGATGCACTGTAAAGCTCACCCTCAGATCTTTTCCTGAGTTGTTCTAACTGACCAGCCACACAAACTTATGTGTGACACCAACTTATGTGTGATACCATTGTGTTGACATCGATCAGTAGCCATGTCCATAGATGCTACTGTAAGAGCTCACCCTCCATGTTATCTTTTCCTGAGTTGTTCTAACTGACCAGCCACACAAACTTATGCGTGACACCAGCTTATGTGTGATACCATTGTGTTGACATCGATCAGTAGCCATGTCCATAGATGCTAGTGTTAGAGCTCACCCTCCATGTTATCTTTTCCTGAGTTGTTCTAACTGGCCAGCCACACAAACTTACTGACATCATTTTGTAGAGTCAATAGTGGATGGGTCTAACACAGTAATACTACCTAGAGACAGTAGATGCAAGGTAAATGGTCAACCACAGAAATAAAAGAGGCAGTGAAGGACACCATATACAAAGTGTACACAAAAGAGGCCATTCTAGAAATTCTGAAACTGTGAATATTAGTCTGTTACACAAGAAGTGGAGCATCTGATCAAATGAATATTAGTCTGTTACACAAGAAGTGAGCACCTGATCAAATGAATATTAGTCTGTTACACAGAAGTGAAGCATCTGGTCAAATGAATATTAGTCTGTTATACAAGAAGTGGAGCATCTGGTCAAATGAATATTAGTCTGTTACACAAGAAGTGGAGCATCTGATCAAATGAATATTAGTCTGTTACACAGAATGGAGCATCTGTCAAATGAATTAGTCTGTTACACAAGAAGTGGAGCATCTGATCAAATGAATATTAGTCTGTTACACAAGAAGTGAGCATCTATCAAATGAATATTAGTCTGTTACACAAGAAGTGAAGCATCTGATCAAATGAATATAGTCTGTTAACAGAAGTGAAGCATCTGATCAAATGAATATTAGTCTGTTACACAAGAAGTGGAGCATCTGATCAAATGAATATTAGTCTGTTACACAAGAAGTGCAGCATCTGATCAAATGAATTAGAGCACGGACTCCCAAGCAGGAGACCAGGGTTCAATCCCCGGTAAGGAAAATGCATTTTTTTCTGTTGGGGGCATAAATTCAAACCTGAACAGTTTTGTGTCTACTGCACTACCCATATGGCCATTACTTCACAGGCACATATCTCTTCCACCCTGTCCTAGACCTCCTTAACCCTTAGAACCCGGGCTTCCTATATTTTGGGATTGAATGTAAGCGCTCCATACCCCGAGCTCCCGATATATTGGTCTGAGCATATTGGTTGATGATGGTTGATGTGTTAGGATATAGATATTGTTTCTACTGGCCATCCAGCAAGAAATGTTGATCAGATGATTGTTTCTACTGACCATCCAGCAAGAAATGTTGATCAGATGATTGTTTCTACTGACCATCCAGCAAGAAATGTTGATCAGATGATTGTTTCTACTGACCATCCAGCAAGAAATGTTGATCAGATGATGGTTGATGTGTTAGGATATAGATATTGTTTCTACTGGCCATCCAGCAAGAAATGTTGATCAGATGATTGTTTCTACTGACCATCCAACAAGAAATGTTGATCAGATGATTGTTTCTACTGCCATCAGCAAGAAATGTTGATCAGAATGATGGTGATGTTAGGGTATGAATTGTTTCTACTGCCATCCAGCAAGAAATGTTGATCAGATGATTGTTTCTACGACCATCCACAAGAAATGTTGATCAGATGATTGTTTCTACTGACCATCCAGCAAGAAATGTTGATCAGATGATTGTTTCTACTGACCATCCAGCAAGAAATGTTGATCAGATGATTGTTTCTACTGACCATCCAGCAAGAAATGTTGATCAGATGATTGTTTCTACTGACCATCCAGCAAGAAATGTTGATCAGATGATTGTTTCTACTGACCATCCAGCAAGAAATGTTGATCAGATGATTGTTTCTACTGACCATCCAGTAAGAAATGTTGATCAGATGATTGTTTCTACTGACCATCCAGCAAGAAATGTTGATCAGATGATTGTTTCTACTGACCATCCAGCAAGAAATGTTGATCAGATGATTGTTTCTACTGACCATCCAGCAAGAAATGTTGATCAGATGATTGTTTCTACTTACCATCCAGCAAGAAATGTTGATCAGATGATTGTTTCTACTGACCATCCAGCAAGAAATGTTGATCAGATGATTGTTTCTGACCATCCAGCAAGAAATGTTGATCAGATGATTGTTTCTACTGACCATCCAGCAAGAAATGTTGATCAGATGATTGTTTCTACTGACCATCCAGCAAGAAATGTTGATCAGATGATTGTTTCTACTGACCATCCAGCAAGAAATGTTGATCAGATGATTGTTTCTACTGACCATCCAGCAAGAAATGTTGATCAGATGATTGTTTCTACTGACCATCCAGCAAGAAATGTTGATCAGATGATTGTTTCTACTGACCATCCAGCAAGAAATGTTGATCAGATGATTGTTTCTACTGACCATCCAGCAAGAAATGTTGATCAGATGATTGTTTCTACTGACCATCCAGCAAGAAATGTTGATCAGATGATTGTTTCTACTGACCATCCAGCAAGAAATGTTGATCAGATGATTGTTTCTACTGACCATCCAGCAAGAAATGTTGATCAGATGATGGTTGATATGTTAGGATATAGATATTATTTCTACTGACCATCCAGCAAGAAGACTATTTGTTTAATTATGGTTAGAAACATGTTTGTGTGATCAAATACTTCCTTGACATGACATTTTAGAAGATAGCTAAGTGGTTTCAGTGACTTGTCAGCTGTTTCTCTAAGCAAGCACATATAAAACTAGACCAACAAGCAATAACTTGGATATGTTATAACAACATTGTGACTGTCATGTTGATGTGCTGCTATTTATCTATTTCACCTGCAACCAACTTTGTCATTCTCTATCTGACCTTTGGGTCACAACAGTTGCTGTGTCCTGTTTTATACTTTGTTAGAATGCGATATGTAGACATAACACATGTGCTAGAATATGATAAACAATCTAACATTTTCATGCAGTGTGTTAAAAATAACATTTTCATGCAGGTGTGTTAACAAAGAACATTTTCATGCAGGTATGTAAAAAAATAACATGTTCATGCAGGTATGTGCAAAGATAGAGCAAAGGTAGAACATGTTGATGTTTGCATACACAGCTGTAAATATATATATTAATATAAGCTGTAATACAGTAGAACCCGGTTATGTCGCCGGCCTAGGGTTTGCCAAAAGCATTGGGATAACCGATGATCGAGATAAACAAAACCAATATGGCGGCAAAATATTAACATGTGCTTGAAATTTCTTTATGTACATATGTGCGTTAATAAATGAGAATGTACATGCACGTGTTATTTGTTTGATGAAGCGATCGGCATGCTATTAAAATGTACATACGTGTTTGCTAACAACAAAAGGCATAAGTGCACCAACTAACAACAGAAATTTATCGATATAAAATAAAAACCACCGTCGATTCTCGATACAAACCTTTATTTATACAAACTGACACAGCTCTGAAAAGTATCGTTCACGCGGTTACTATGGTTTCTTTACAAAGTCTAAAATGCTTTGTTGCTTTTGCCTTTAACAGTCTGCTTGAAAACAAATGCTTCAATATTATTTATGCTGTCTAAAACAGTTTCATCTACAAAAGGCATAAGTTAACACCCATGGTCATGGGGATAGAGATAACCAACGTTAAGTGGCAAATTTGGCCCTCTTTTGTGCTCGAGATATTAGGGTTCGGCGACATAAAAGAATCGAGATATCCGATGAGAAAATGCTAAGACAAAGAGAGAATTTGGTGGTTCCACTTCAAAAGCGTCGACTTAATAGGGTTGGCGAGTTAACCGAGGTCGAGATAAGTGGGTTCTACTGTAATCATGATTCCAGTACAAGACTCGATATAAGACATAACTAATGCTAACATACATTTATGTAAGAAATCATCCTGAGCAAGGTGTTTATTAGCTGTGGTCAAGTTGTCAGCCTGAGCAAGGTGTTTATTAGCTGTGGTCAAGTTGTCAGCTTGTGACCAGAGGTTGATGGACCACGGCTGGTACTTGATATCCCCCACAACTTCCTTTACAGAATTATGGGTGATATTTGGTTGCTGGCTAGTGTAACTAGTGTACAGGTCCAGAGGTCCATCTGTATGTAAGGGGGGTGGGATAGTGAATATTATGTAAGGGGGGTAGGATAGTGAATATTGGACATCAGTAACCGGCTGACCTTGGTTCTTAAACAGTTTGAACATGTACAAATGTGTGTATGTATAAATAAGAGGGACACATCCAACTAACATGTGAATATTGAAGCTGGATAGTCAACTAGAGTATGTGATTGATAATGTATTGATAGGTTATGATGAATTGGACTAGGCTAGTTAGTGACACAGTGACAAATTGGACTAGGCTAGGTTAGTGACAAATTGGACTAGGCTAGGTTAGTGACAAATTGGACTAGGCTAGGTTAGTGACAAGTTGGACTAGACTAGGCTAGTGACAAGCTGGACTAGACTAGGTTAGTGACAAATTGGACTAGACTAGGCTAGTGACATAGTTACATGTTGGACTAGGCTAGGTTAGTGACAGGTTGGACTAGGCTACGTTAGTGACAATGTTTATCTAATAAGTATGCATGTCTGTCTGGTGTTAAGACAAATATAACAAAACCAAGCCAACTTTGCCAATATAAAAATTGTCAATGCTGTACACTAGGTCAGTCTGTGGGCATCTGTAGCGTAAGTGGTAGTGAGCTTGATCACAACCCAAGCGTAATTGGTTCAAACTCCACGGCAGGAAGTTTGGAAGTAAATTTGTGTTCAAGGATTATTACAATCTGTAAAAATAGACCACACCGACCAGAAAGCAATGGCAAACTACTGAACGTATAAGTGGTGACTAGAAAATCAACGACTCGTTTACTGTGGTTGATGTCTACGTCTTGTAAAGTATATACCCCTATTTTTATTTTCACACAAGGTCAGAGGCACCAGACAAACTTCATCAGTCAGATCATAGACACCATAGCTGACATAGACAAGATCATGTGATGGTGCATGACTGATTGAACCAACATGAATGTGCACTTTGGTGAGAATAACCATGTGTGATCTAATCTTATCAACAGTGCAAGAACAGGGTTGGGTACCAGATGTCATTTTGAGACAAACGAAAATATTTTGGATATTTATGTTCGTTCTTTAACTCTTTCCACGCTTTACGCCGCACACTGCGCCATGGCGGAAGTCCGTTGCAGCTTTAAAGCGCACACTGCGCCATAGAGTTGCTTCCTTATAAGAAGTCTTTCTAGTTTTACTTCTTCTGTTTTACTTATAGTACTTTTTAACCTTGTTATTCTGTTAGGTTGTCCAGTTTACTTCAATTTAGTATATAATAATATATATATGTTTATTTATTGATAAGTAGTTGGGATCATAATTTTTTTTTTTTTACTTCCTTGAATTAACTGTTAAAATTGAGAAATAAATGAGTGGAAAGAGTTAATGAATTTTGCCTGAGCAGGGGCTTTCCAATTGACTCATATTCATTGTTAACTATCAAGTGTTCTTTCTTTTACTTGCTAAATTTGAACATTAGATCTACATTTTACCATCTGCCTCCAGTATGACTAGAAACTTGATCTCACTTACACTGAGATCAGGGATCACTGAAAAATAATCAGATCATTTCACATGGGAAAATAACTGATTACTTTTATAGTGAGAGGTTAACACCATGATCATTTCCCAGTGACCATATGTGTTAGTATGAGAAACACTCAGTCAGATAGACATGTTTATATGTGTTAGCACAAGATGTCAGTCAAGAAGCAAGCACACACACAACAACAAAAGTCAGCAAACATTTTCTGGGCAGTAAATTTTGACTATAAATGTTTACATTTACCCACAGTTACTGACCAAGCACTAGTTACTGACCGAGCACTACAGTTACTGCCAGAGCTCTGCTTTTACTGACCGAGCACTACTGTTACTGCCAGAGCACTGCTGCTGTTACTGCCCAAGCACTGCTGTTACTGCCAGAGCACTGCTGTTACTGCCCAAGCATTACTGTTACTGCCAGAGCACTGCTGTTACTGCCAGAGCACTGCTGCTGTTACTGCCCAAGCACTGCTGTTACTGCCAGAGCACTGCTGTTACTGCCCAAGCATTACTGTTACTGCCAGAGCACTGTTGTTACAGACCAAGCACTACTGTTACTGACCAAGCACTGCTGTTACTGATCGAGCACTGCTGTTACTGACCAAGCACTGCTGTTACTGATCGAGCACTACAGTTACTGTCAGAGCACTACTGTTACTGACCAAGCACTACCGTTACTGCTAACGCACTACTGTTACTGCCAGAGCACTGCTCTTACTGACCGAGCACTACTACATGAGCACTACATACTTGAAACAAAAAATATCCCAGACTTAAGAAATCCTACCTGTAATGGAAGGTACTGACATCAGTTATTGGCTACCTTGCAACAAATATCACATGCATGTAACTCAACTGATAATGACACATGACACTCAGCAACAGTCAGAATCCAAGTCTGTGTTTGACTGTCAATAACTAGAACATGACATACACACAACAGATTTGCACATACATACGCAAGGTGCAGAGATATTGTTGAATAATAATAGAATGTTATATGTAACAAGTGGAAGCATGCAAGTTGTGAGAAATCAACATAATCTCTTATATGTGGTGCTGACTCTCTCTCTCTTTATGTTTGCAGAGCACAATAAAACTGTTGGCAAGAACAAACAGAGAGAGATCAAGTCATGACTGGTGATACACCAGTAGAGATAAGACTGATGTGTTTGTGTGTGACCAACTACTCACAACTATTGTTAGTGAAACTGTTGTTGTTGTAGTAGTGAGCATGCATTATTCTCTGTCACGTGGAAGAGAGGTGACCATGCAGGAGGCAGCATGCCAGCAATCTCGACAACTGCATATCAAGTTGTCCATACCTGTTGTCATAGACTTGTGGCTTCTTGTTTGCAGGTACAGCATTGTAGTGGTGGATCCTGCAACAGACAATTCATCAATCACAACTCAACAGACAATCATCATCAACCCACAACTCAACAGACAATCTCATCAATCACAACTACAATTCTCTTATTTTCAAGACATTCTTCTTTTTAAATCTATTCTCAGATTATTCTATCTCATGTCTGTTATCTAACGTTACATATCTTTGCCTATCTATCTTACATTATTCTCTTCTGTATGTCTGTTTGCATTATCTCATATCAATTGGTATATTCTTTCCATGTCTGTCTATCGACATTATTCTCTGTCTATCGGACATAAACTCTTTCTTTCTCTCTCTCTCTACATATCCACCTATTCCATAATATTCTATATCTCCAAGACTGTCATACAATTTTTCTTTCTCACTATAAGCCCATATCATATTATTTTCTCTCTTCTCTCTCTCTCTGTACAAGTTTGTTGTATAACTTGTTATATCTGCTAAATCTATCAGTTTACACCAACACTTTCATGCTGCTGTCAGCTAAGATCAATGTAGTCAGTCAACTAGTGATCTAGACAAGATATCATCCATCTCCATCAGCTGTATCTCTAGACTTACCCTTGGTTGCTCCCTTGATAAGCTTTAGCTGCAAGGAAAAATAAGAAATGCTCCTGTCAGTAAGTACACAGTAACAGTTGAACATGTAAGATAGATTTATGTAGGTCACACAGTAACAGTTGAACATGTAAGACAGATTTATGTAGGTCACACAGTAACAGTTGAACATGTGTAAGACAGATTTATGTAGGTCACACAGTAACAGTTGAACATGTAAGATAGATTTATGTAGGTCCCACAGTAACAGTTGAACATGTAAGACAGATTTATGTAGGTCACACAGTAACAGTTGAACATGTAAGACAGATTTATGTTAGGTCACACAGTAACAGTTGAACATGTAAGACAGATTTATGTAGGTCACACAGTAACAGTTGAACATGTAAGATAGATTTATGTAGGTCACACAGTAACAGTTGAACATGTAAGACAGATTTATGTAGGTCATACAGTAACAGTTGAACATGTAAGACAGATTTATGTTAGGTCACACAGTAACAGTTGAACATGTAAGACAGATTTATGTAGGTCACACAGTAACAGTTGAACATGTAAGACAGATGTATGTAGGTCACACAGTAAGTGCAGAACATTATTGATCCCTAGTAAGTTTTGATCTGTAACACAAACATGTGCACAATAAACATCTGACATTAGAACTGACATGTACAACATAACATCTGACATTAGAACAACTGACGTATGTCACACATAACATCTGACATGTAGAACAATTGACAGTCACGTAGACATTAACAGTCAGTGACTACATATTGACAAGAACTTGTAGCAGATATCATCAATGTCGATTATGCTCTCAGTTAAGTTGACATTGCTAAGTCCAGACACTGAGACCAGTTAAGAGAACTAAGTGTTTGGACATGCCAGAAATGTTTAACATGTAGAGTAGAAGATATAGTAATCAATTCTCATGGAAGTACAGTTGAACGAATGGACTTTGGGATGGATGTTGCAGCTGAGGACAGAGCACAAATGGGAATGCCCAATATGCCATGACATCAATTGCATAACATAACTTTAGTAGTATGTGAGTACATTATTGACAGACTTATAGTATGTACATTATTGACAAAACTGTACATATTGCTGGCATAGACACTGACAAATGTATTATTACCTGCATTTCGTTTCCTTCTGAAGATGAAGCAGAAGAGAATGATGAGAAGTGAGACAATGATGACACCACAGACACATGCAATGATGATCACATGTTCCTCTGTCAGTGTTGTTTCCTTATCATTTGTGTCTGCAAGTAAAACAAAAACATCATCTATCAATGATGACACAATCAGTCAAAATAATAAATATGTAACTAAACATTAGCATCAAACTTAAGAGAAAACAAATGAAAAAATGAAGAACAATATAAGCAGTTTACAAAAACATAGACTCAGCTTCCAGCATGTTAGATACAACCAGAGTAATGAACAAAATGAAATCAACACCAACAGCTCACTTGAGCACACAAAATACAAGCAGTAATTATAACTAAACTTGAGATTCTCTCTCTCTCGATCGTTCTTAAGCCGTTTTACCATTCTATTGTGATATAAAAGCCAAACATCAGAACGGGATGTCGTGCACAGCCTTCAGTACCAATTGGAGCTCAAGTGCTTATCTTTCGGTGGTGTGTTCAGTTTCAACCAGCGTTTGTGTACGGTTCACTCTCCGCTAGCCTTTTGCTGTCCCCAGCCAAAACCCACAAAGGCAGCAGGTTAAACTTGAGATTTAAGATCTAACAGAACACAATAAAGACTTTCAATTAAAAAAAAATATATCTAGTGCTGGTTTGTGTTTGATAGCATTATTTGAAGACTATAAAAAAAACTCCAAAAATGATGGTCTTGAAGTCAGCATCATTTCGATGTGGGAAAAAAAAAGGAGAGACGCGGTGGTGGTGGTGGGGGGTGTGTGTGTTAGAAAGAAGTATGTGGGAGGCAACTGATATATAATCTGATCTGCTGACAACAGTCAATGTATGGCATAAAAAATAATGCAATAACTGAGACAATGTCAATGTATTTGGCTGTGCTGATGCTGAGACTCAAGAATCTACAGTACCAACATAGGACTCTACTTAGACTTGATGACAACAGAGAGAGTGCTCTACACTTGATCAAGTTGTTATATATAACTATCTAAAAACTAGACCAGTAACTGATAATTAATCGGATTCTTCGAAAGGAGTTAATTCTTATTTTTCATGTTTGTTGGCCTACATACGCTCTGATATAACCAATAAAAGGTTCGCCTTAGGTTGAAAAGAGTGTGTATCTGCTTGAATTCCCTACATAACAAGAAACAAGGACAGCCTACTCAAGGCACGAGAGAAGACTTAACATCTTTCATCTTCGATGTCTCCACAAGATTATGAACATCAGGTGGTACGACAAGATAACCAACTCTGAAGTACTGCAACGTGCAAACTTGTCTTCCATCATGGGCATGCTCAGCAGTAGAAAACTTAAGATGGCTGGGGCATGTGTGAAGAATGGATAATTGCTGCATTCCAAAACAAATGTTGTTCTGTGAACTTTCGGAGGAGAAGAGGCACCAAGGAAGAACACTGCTCAGATATAAAGATGTCTGCAAGGCCTCAATGAATAACTATTCTATCGTCCCAGCAGATGGGAAAAACTAACTTATGCTGGAGATATATGGAAAACAACATTATGCAAAGGTGCAAAATCTTTTGAAGAGTGACTTATGGATGAGCTGAGACAAGAGAGACAATCGAAAACTAACAAGTTGTCACAGTGAAACAATTGCCAATTGACAGTCTAAAGAATAAAAAGGCCATATACTTGTTGACAAACCTTTTGATGATAACAGGTTGTCACTAACACATGTACCTTCACATTTGTCTTATGTCTGATATACGGGACATAAGTTTGATATACGGGACATAAGTCTGATATAGGGGACATAAGTGTCTAATATAAATATGCAGGGACATAAGTGTCTGATATAGGGGACATAAGTGTAAAAATCTAATATACGGGACATAAGTGTCTGATATAGGGGACATAAGTGTCTAATATACGGGACATAAGTGTCTGATATAGGGGACATAAGTGTCATATATATGACAGGACTAGTGCATAAGTCTGATATACGGGACATAAGTCTAATATACAGGACATAAGTGTCTGATATACGGGACATAAGTGTCTGATATACGGGACATAACGTCTGGTTATAGTTGGCTGTAATAAACTAGGTTAAACAAGTAAGAGATGATAATAGACTTGGAGAAATGGTTGGTGAATACAATTGAGAAGAATAGGACATTTTGACAATCACATTATTTGGCCACCAGACCGAGACGTCTATCAGGTAGCAAGGTTGAAACACGCATCAGGTAGCAAGGTTGTGGAACAAGAAGGTGGGGAGAGGCGTGTGAGACCTTGCTAACCCAGTGTTGGTTTGGTGCAGCCAAACATTGGTCAACACACACACACAGGAGCAGTCCAGCCATGAGAGATATTTCTAGCTGGATAGCCTTGCACTACCTAACCTTCTCTGTCAGGTGTGTTTTTATCTGTGTACTTGCCAACGATTGGTTGATGTGTCCAGGTGGATTAGACTGACCCTCAAAATATGCATATTATTTTGTGATGGTGAAGTGAGATATGACAAAGTGGGAAGTTGGAAGGGGTGGAGAGAGGGGATGGGAGTGAATAAGAGAAACAGGTGGAGTGTAGATTATAGACATTATATTATATATATTATTATAAATGTGATATATATGTGATATATATTATAAATGTGTTAACGAATTTAAATTCTAAACAAGGAGTTCACTTTTATTTGTTATGCTTGTTGGCATACACTTATTTGTTATGTTTGGTTGGCATACAGATTCTCTGATATAACTAAACAAGTTCATTTTTATTTGTTATGTTTGTTGGCATACAGATTCTCTGATATAACTAAACAAGTTCATTTTTATTTATGTTTGGTTGGCATACAGATTCTCTGATATAACTAAACAAGTTCATTTTTATTTGTTATGTTTGTTGGCATACAGATTCTCTGATATAACTAAACAAGTTCATTTTTATTTATGTTTGGTTGGCATACAGATTCTCTGATATAACTAAACAAGGAATTCATTTTTATTTGTTATGTTTGGTTGGCATACAGATTCTCTGATATAACTAAACAAGCTCATTTTATTTATTATGTTTGTTGGCATACACTTATTTGTTATGTTTGGTTGGCATACACTTATTTAGTTA
This sequence comes from Arion vulgaris, assembly GCA_020796225.1. NCBI lineage: Eukaryota > Metazoa > Mollusca > Gastropoda > Stylommatophora > Arionidae > Arion > Arion vulgaris. The sequence goes on from CM036768.1 coordinate 1,671,153, forward strand.
TCTTGTTGATACAGATTCTCTGATATAACTAAACAAGTTCATTTATTGTAGTATGTTTGGATTGTGATTATTTGTTATGCTTGTTGGCATACACTTATTTGTTATGCTTGTTGGCATACACTTATTTGTTATGCTTGTTGGCATACACTTATTTGTTATGCTTGTTGGCATACACTTATTTGTTATGTTTGGTTGGCATACAGATTCTCTGATATAACTAAACAAGTTCATTTTTATTTGTTATGTTTGTTGGCATACACTTATTTGTTATGTTTGGTTGGCATACATATTCTCTGATATAACTAAAAACAAAAAGGTTCATCCTTAGGTTGAAAGTGTGTGCCTCGGCTTTAATCCCCTACAAAACAAAACAAAGTGGATCTGTGAGATTGGCTGACAGGAGGAGCAAGTAGAAGATGGAGGAGGGCTTGTGGAGAAATATGTAGAGAGGATAGGACTAAAATAAACACTCCATTTGACTATCTAAATACCACATACATGTTTACACACACGTCATATGTATCAAAATTAAGCAAATGTGCAGAATCTTTTGAAGAGAGACTTGGGGATGAGTTGAAAGACATGAGAAAACTCAAAGTTGTCACAGTAAAACATTTTCCAATTGACCGTCTGTAAAGACGAAAAAGGCCATATATATGTATCATACTTCACTTCCAATATCTCCCCTTCACCACCATCCCTCCCCCGAAGATGTTTGGACTGTGAATGGTGTCCGTCTAGCACTCTTCAGTGGTATGTATCTAACCCTATCCTCTAACAGTGAAATGACTTGGTTATCATAGTTCAGTGATAGTGTGCCTACAGTGCTTCTAACTGTATTGCCACTGTAGCCGGACACAGTGTTAGTCAACTATTGGTCATTAATTGAACATGATATTGAATATACTTTATATTACATTCGCTAACCACTGATCTCAAACTAGAACTAGAATGGGTAGTAGTGACTTGGGATATTTGGGAACCTAATCTGAAACAACTATGCCACGTTTTCTGCTGCTGTTACATTCTGTTAGCTAGTTGTAAGCAAGCCGCTGCAAATAGACACACCATAATGGCCCAGACCTCAATTATATGCAATTTGTAGATTCTGTCATAAACAACCAGAGTGTTAACCTAATGATCATACTTAGGGGACCAGCCCTCTAACCATGCATGTAGTTTGTTCACACGTGGTAGTCTCACACACTGCATGTCAGCCCCACCAGCAGCGCTTACAATAGCTAGCTAGCACACGGGTGGGTACAAGCTGTGGTAATCTGCTGGCGAGAGCAAGTATGTCAGCCAACAACAAACAAAACTAGTGAGTGAATGAATGAGCACATTGTCTGTGATCTGACTACTGAATCACAATGGGGTTGTTTATCTGATTTGTCAATAATTGCTCTGATCATACCTGCCATGACAACAACTCTGTGTATGTGTCAATAATAGTAAAAGAGATAACACAGGTGCAATGAAAATCATGGCATATCCTTGACAGAACTTCGCCATCAACCACAGTAAACTAGTCATGAGATTTTTTTTAGGCATCACTTATACGTTCAGTAGTTTGCCATTGCTTTCTGAACGGTGTGGTCTATTTTAGAGTTCTAAAAATCCACGCTGAACAAATTTGCTTCCAAACTGCCTGCCATGGAGTTTGAAACAGGTACTCTTGCTTTGTAATCAAGCTTACTACCACTTAAGCTACAGACGTTAACAGAGATAGGTAGCTGTTAATAGCGAGAACAACATAACATTTCTGCTAGCCATTTTAGATCTTAGACAATGAAGAACCTGTCACTTCATATTTCTAGTCTCTAGTGTGCAGGAGATAGGAGGGTCAATTCCTTTCCTCGCATGTGGAATGCAAAGTAAGGGATTGAACCCACAATCCTCTTGTTTCCGAGTAGATAAGTGAACGCGTATGCATTGCGCTTATCCATCCCACTAATAGAGATAACTAGATATTAACAGAGATAGATAAAAAGATGTGCCGACTACAAAATTGCTGGTCCCAAACCGGGATGAAAAATGGAGGAGGAGTCTTGTTAAAAAAATACCTGGGTTCATCTGACAGTACACAGTACAGCCAGAGCCAACTATAAACTACTGGGCCTTCCAGCTCAGGTAAGAATTGTGGGAAATCAGACCCCAACTACACCACTTGACCTCACATTCCAGTATTGGTGTATATAGACGAATTCATTTTAAAATCAACACAAAATGCGAAATCATATTATGCAACAAGTTAAGTTTAACAATAAGGAATATCAATATTATGAATATTTTCACCAATAAATAACCATAGACTCACAGAATTGAGTAAAATTGCAAAAAACAGTGCAGTGTTCTATCAAACATCTGTAATTTCCAGATCCCTTTTCTTATCAAGGTCAGGGAATACCCTGCCAGTTGTCTGGCCTGTGCTAGAGCCTGGCTGTGGCACAGCCCAGCAGGTGTGTGGAGGGAGGTTGGAGAAGAACAACTATTATGTGGGGTATTACCCAAGATCTTATTATGTTCAATGAAATAATACACATACTTCAATGTCAACAAAAACAAATTTGCTGCACATAAACTTCTTCGTCTTGCGTTCACCCGCTATAAATTCAGGCATGGTCAAGGAGCATGGTATGATGCTTCTGTATGATTTCTGCATGAAGGCCTGCTTTCCTTATTAACAGTGTCCCCCTGCCATACAGGGTTGTCTTCTCAGACCAGAGGAGCCCTGCCATACAGGGGTGTCTTCTCAGACTTCAGAGGACCCCTGCCATACAGGTGTGTCTTCTCAGACTTCAGAGGAGCCCTGCCATACAGGGGTGTCTTCTCAGACTTCAGAGGAGCCCTGCCATACAGGGGTGTCTTCTCAGACTTCAGAGGACCCCTGCCATACAGGTGTGTCTTCTCAGACTTCAGAGGACCCCTGCCATACAGGTGTGTCTTCTCAGACTTCAGAGGAACCCTGCCATACAGGTGTGTCTTCTCAGACTTCAGAGGACCCCTGCCATACAGGTGTGTCTTCTCAGACTTCAGAGGACCCCTGCCATACAGGTGTGTCTTCTCAGACTTCAGAGGACCCCTGCCATACAGGTGTGTCTTCTCAGACTTCAGAGGACCCCTGCCATACAGGTGTGTCTTCTCAGACTTCAGAGGAGCACATGAACTTAACTGCTCTTAAAATGAATAGAATTGCTCTCAATTCTGACTTCAGAGGAGCACATGAACTTAATTGCTCTTAAAATGAAGAGAACTGCTCTCAATTCTCAGACTTCAGAGGAGCACATGAACTTAATTGCTCTTAAAATGAAGAGAATTGCTCTCAATTCTCAGACTTCAGAGGAGCACATGAACTTAATTGCTCTTAAAATGAAGAGAACTGCTCTCAATTCTCAGACTTCAGAGGAGCACATGAACTTAATTGCTCTTAAAATGAAGAGAACTGCTCTCAATTCTCAGACTTCAGAGGAGCACATGAACTTAATTGCTCTTAAAATGAAGAGAACTGCTCTCAATGTCAAGTCTTATCAATTTCCAGAAATTATGGTTCTCCCTGCTATCCTTTATCTCTCTGTTACCAACAACTTATAAACAACACATGCAGATACTACCACTACATAGCATTGGTCAAAGTGCTAGAATTCAAGTGCCACTGGATCATTGAAGAAGATAAGTGGGTTTTTTTAAATGCCAGAGCAGCCTGGATACTGTTGTCAGTGTCCAGGTGATTTCTATACCTTGGTTTTTTAAGTTGGATAGAAGAATCCGTAAGGGCAGAAAATCATTGTTTGTAAATGTAGGTTGTTGTAAACAGTAGAGGAATCTTGTAAATGCTTTCATGTGTACAATTCGAAGTCTTTGCACTGTATGACATGTACAATTTGAAGTCTTTGCACTGTATGACATGTACAATTTGAAGTCTTTGCACTGTATGACATGTACAAATACAAAAGAACTTGTTTTGTTCAGAAATGTCATGCATGTTTGACTGTTTGAGCAAATTTGAGCAAATTTCTAGAAGTATATCTTCAAGTCAAGTCTTCATTCTTATGAGAAACAAGTTGACATGTGAATAGATTGACAACCCAGCTAACAGAATATGAATCACATGCTCTATAAAGTCATCAATGTGTAACACTGATAATTCATCTTAAACATAATACTTTCTTAATGGATCCACTTCTTCTTCTTTGCATTCGTTCTTTACAACCAATTTTAATCCCTCTTTGTGATATGTTTGATATTTGCCAAGAACGTGTATACTTTGCACATTGGTTTGGTAGGCCCTAATGCATAGACATCTACACGTTTAGGACACGTGCATCCGATTTCAGCCAAACCTCCTCAGTCGCCTCTTCTTACGACATGCGTGGCAGGTAACAGTGGTTCTATTCTTTACTTCTTTACACCCCAAATTTGGACCCTGGTAACCACTCGGGAGAATGAATCTACTAAACTAGTACTGTTTCAGTGACAAACTGATCAACATTGCTAGGAACATCTTAGCAGTCAAACATTTTAATAATTACTTCCAGAAAGCTGGGGAAAAGACCAGCTAGACCAGACGAGAATGAATATAAATATACCCCTCCCCCCCAAACCTTCTATTTTAGGATATGGCAAATCAAATCTACTCCAGACATGGCATTCTGCACAATTTGGCACCAGTGAGGTGACAGTAGTTTGAGAAATAGGTGAACTTGGGAGGGGTGGGAAATCATAACAATAAACATAACAATGAATACAAGTTCAAGTCCGACAAGATAAAATTATTTAAAAAGCAAATTTCTTCTTCATTTACCACTACAAAGAACATCTGTTTATCAAATATATTATGTGTTAAACAAAGACATAACCAAGCTCATTGGCAAGTATAAGAAAGAAAATTAGGTAGATCAGGGGAGGTGTTGGGAGAGGAAAACCTGTCAACTTAACTTTGAAAAAAAGAAAGAGTGGAAGCTAACCAATTAAATTAAAGGATAATGAAAGTCAACAACAACAAAAAATCATATCAGAAGATGTAGGTCAAGTAAACTCTGTACCATCAAACAAGCAGCAGAGATATATATATATGCATGTGTATATACATGTATATATACAGAAAATGCTATAGAAATGAAAGTAACATCTCCATTAACTCATGCAGACAATGAGAATAATCCAGACACAAGAGTCCAGAAATAAACAATACTAGAAGTCATATATCAATTTTAAAAATGCAAGTCTTCAAGCAAATATCAGACTGATGGGGGGCCATGATGACGCCTGAATTCATTCAAAGCTGGCGAACCAAAAATCAAAATCAATAAATTGGACATTTCTGCACAAACCATTCACTATGGAAGAGCTAAATATAGCCTAGAGGAAACACAAAGATGAGCAACCACCCGACACATAGGATACACAGCAATAATCAGGATACACAGCAATAATCAGGATACACAGCAATGATCAGGATACACAGCAATGAGTGAACTAATACATATATGCAGCTGGATGACAGTCAGTGTGTTACAAACATGGAGAGGGGCTCTCATAAAGAATGGAAAGGTCACCAGATAGAGATTAATAAGCCTAACTGTGTGAGACAATGAAAAGGTCACAGCAACTACAGACCAATAAGCTGAATTAACTAGCTGTGCCTGCAGGACAATGGAGAGGAAGAACTAGAATAAATGAGGCCAATAGAAAACTAAAATGCTTACTGAAATCTGAGAAAATAGTGTCAGAATAAGTTGGGTTTTGATAATGTAACAGCAAAGTAGAACAAATCATACACGTCACAGACTGTTCAAAACTCTTTTTTGAAAAGAAAGTTTGTATTCCAATAGGTAGATCTGCATAGAAGTTTTAGACAAAGTTGGGAAAGGACTGGCTATTGATAACGTAGTGATTATACGGAGATGTCTGAGAATAAAGTTCAGTTATTTGTAGTTGACTCTGAGTAACTCTGAATGTTATTCACAGACTTCTGTACAGTCACATCAGCATAGCCTAATAATTTCTTCTTTTAATAAAAGGAGCGTCAATAACATATAACATACGACATATCAACATAGTTTATTTCTTATGTAGGCCCAGGTCTAATCTAATATATTTTACAATGAATTTGTGTAATATGTCATTAGAGGGCTATGGTTAGACTGGATAAATTATTAGTTAGGCTTATAGTTTGTTGAAGATTGATTAAACTTTTCGTATCTGTGTAAAAAGCTCTATATTATGCCGAGATCTCTTTTTATTATATTTTATAGGCATAGACTTCCGTGTATAACACCGAGATATATCTTTTTGTATTGACATATGTCAATAACGCTCTGTTTTAGACTATACTACAATACGGAGACGTCATTGAAAAATCAAGGATAGCAAGTAAAAATGGATCCAATTGTTCTTACACAACTGGACAATAAGAGTCACAAAAAGCAAGAAAATCCGCCTAAAACAAGATGTAGAGTCACATTACACAGTATCTAAGTACAAATAATGATTACAAACACATTCTGAAGCTGGGTATGCTACACATACACTGAAGTGATCTAGGAATGATAATCACAAGAACTACTGTTATACATTGGGCTCTGAAGGGAAGATAAAAGAGAGGTCTAACAAAGACAATGTGGCAAAGAACAGTGGAGATAGATGCACAGTGTATGTTAGACTTGGAGCATCCAGCAAAGGATAGTCTAGAATTGAGCAAGGTGGAGAGATTGTTTTCATGCCCTAAAAGATGCATCAGGACACAGCAAACATGAATTGTTTTGTCAGTACCTAACTGCTTTGTCAGTCCCCAACTGCATTGTCGGTCCCTAACTGTATTGTCAGTTCCTGGTTAAGGAACATAAGATAAAATGCAATACTATAGAGCACAATCTGACAAGATGTCTAAATAAATATATTACCTGCCATGCTTGCTACCAGCACTGGTCTCAGTTAGGAAGAATATTCTTGTTATCAGCTTATGCTGATGTGTTTACAACCCAACGTATCCAAGCATAAATTCTATGCTTCTATTAGTTTAACAAATTCATTGACATATTCTTGTTCATAGACTTTTCAAGTTCCAGCTCAGTTCACAGCAACACCACCAATAATTACTATTCCAGAAATATTTTAATGATGGAGAGATCAACACTTGTAACTAATATATCAAATGTTTAAATAATGGATACAATCTAAAAATGATAAAGTACAGACTTACTCTAGCTTACAGTACAGTTATTGTGAGAAAATTACACTTATTGATTATTGAACTTGACAAATATTCTACATAAGCTAGTATCCTGGATATATACAATACATCACCAGAAAACAACAAGATCAACTATACTACACACAACTATCTGTGTTCATAGACTAGTGTCCTATTTGAATTGTGATTGATATATGACTAAACCATGGTGGGTGACTAGCTGGGGAAAATATGCTGGGAAAACCTGGATGACAACAACTGGGACACTGGCTACAATATTAACTTATGTATGCTGATGAAACACTAATATTGATTTTTTGTAATCTTTTTTACACATCAAACGAATTAGTGATTATTATTAAACAACATAATACAAGTCTGGATTATTATTACTGTACGTACATCAGTGATGATCATTATTTATTACTAGACTACTCACTGACTAGTCCGACAAATATGTACGTACTGTTGTGATTTATTTCTTCAGATTCTAGCTTTGTTTGTCTACCTCCTACTCAACTCTGATGGATGTTACTATTCAAAATGTAGCTACAAAATATCACACATGGTTTATTGTGTCTAGTATAATACTATTATACCATACTGAGGTTTGTCTAGTTCAGACAGCCGCTGCCTAAACGAACCAGGAAGAATTTTTCCTTTGTTAAAATACGATTCTTAGTAACAGACTGTTGGCATGTTCTGTAACCGACGTGAAGAATACACAATTACTGAGCATTAGTACTTGAATCAAGTCTTGACAAACTTTTGTATACACTTCTATAATCACTAAATAATTTCACACACGGTTTTGATATTCAACGCTAGAAACTGTACGAGTGTGGCACTGGCAGTACTGCTACAGTAGCAGTGTCCGTAGACTGAGTAGCTACAGGACGACTACTAGTATGATAAGTATGTGCTAACAACTAACGTTCGTTTTCTCTAGCATCTCTCACTCTTGACTACCAAGAAAAACTCAGCGACTTCTTATTTGGTGGAACTATAACCCACTAAGTTGATGCAATGATAATATATTCACCAGATACGGTTTAAATTACTTCTACTCGTTAAACGTGATAAAAATAAGCACAGCTAATTACAAGAATTCAGCAGTAACATAGAAAGTAAAAAGTTTTGTCTCCTTGCTGCAAGTATTGAGGACAAGATGGCGGATGAGAAGTTTACATTGGCTGAGCGGCCATTATAACTTGGCTTGGAAAACATGGACTTGTTTGTTAGAGGGCAGCCGGTTAAGTAGCTGCTGCTGTTATTGCAATGTCTGAGAGAATTGATGTGTGTACAACGTATTTGTGGGTTAATTGTTGATTGAGAAAGATAGGTGTATGATACGTTTTATACGTTAGAAAGTGTTGCAACTAATACTGAAAGGTTGTGTTTAGACAGATGTATTATATGACCAGCTGGATAAGTACGCTCTAGCAGCCCCTAAATAGAATCATGGGCCTATATTGCATGAATGTCATCTGATTTATAAAGAACGAAATTCCACATAGATGCAATAAAGCAAACCAAATCATAGGACAAATGGCACCAGCTTTAAAATGCAAATATTCCACTACGAATACTAAACATTTCTACGATTACTAAACACGACTACTAAATATCATCGCCGGAGCTACGGAGTACATGCATATGTGCTGAGAACCGATGCAGCAGAACCACAGAAGGGGAGAGAGTGCAACATAGCAGAAGAAAGAGGAAGAGAAGCTCTGATGCCAGGAAAATTTGCAAAAAACCAGAGAGAATAGGAAGAATAACATACGAATCAGTGGCGGCTCGTCATTAAGGGCCAGAGGGCCGGCCCACCAAAAATAATGTGTAACGTGTATTTATTATTAAATAAGTTAAAATATAACCTAACCCAAAGGCATGATTTACCCGAAAATTTGTGTCGGCCCCACCAACAAAAACGATCACGAGCCGCCACTGATACGAATACTATCTGGAACTGCAGGAGTGTCCACCAACGAGGTCCTGTCTTGGAGAAACTTATTTATGAAGCAGACATATTTGCACTCCAAGAGACTCACCTACACCAGTAGGACATATTGAAATTTGCGTGTTTCAGCACTTTCCGTAACGACACACAATTGGGTCAGGCGGTCCTGGTTAGGCAAGATCTCCAGGCCTCAGAAATGGACACATCTGCATGGAACTCAAACGACCTGCAGGTCCAGGCAGTAACAATAAATAGGGCAAAACTGTTCACATTTGTCAATATCTACGGCTACCATCACAAAATTGACAAAGACAGGTGGAAGATATAACAATAAATCTGTCTCCATGCTCCATCAAGTGTGATTATGTGTGGTGATTTCAATACCAGAGGAAAGTTGTGGGGCAATAATATTGTCAATGACCAGGGTGAGGCACTGGAGGAGGCATTGACTGAGAAGGACTTGGTCTGTATGAATGATGGCAGGCCCACACGTCTATCTGATACAGGGTGACACAGATAGTGTACTTGATCTCGCCTTGGTTTCTCCAGATTTGAATGCATTTTGTCGCTGGAATGTTCTCGGACACCATGGCAGGACAGGAACCCATGATGACCCAGGTCAAGAGGAGAAAATGGCGATGTGTCGGGCATACCCTACGGAAGACACTGTCGAGTGTCACTAGACATGTACTTGAGTGGAACTCGCAAGGAAAACGAAAAGAGGACGCCCTAAACAGACCTGGAGACGAAGTCTTCTTGAGGAACTGAAGAGCGCTGAACTGTCCTGGGAGACCATAGAAAGCACAGCCAGAGACCGAGAAGAGTGGCGAACAACTGTTGAGGTCTTATGCCCCACGAGGAGCGGAAAAGAATAAGTAAGTAAGTAAGTATGGCAGTGATCATCGACCATGGGCAGTACTGGTTTAAAAATCAGCTAGGATGAGAGCACAAAATCGTGCCTCAGCTTTCCGTTATGACAGATACCAACCTAATGTCACCAGTCAGTTGCGACGAAAAGTTCATTGTTCACCATTTTTTAAAAACTTGTGCCATCCAACAACCACCATGGTGGACACCTGAACCTGAAGTTGCAGATGCTTGAGCAGAAAAAAAGGATTGCAACCAGAGAGTGGGGAAAAGCCAGAAAAAAAACGCCCAATCGCTCCGAGGAACGTGGGATAGCCCTAACAGAAAGAACACTCTAGTTATACATTCCAAGCAAATTGCAAAGGAAGTCAAGAACAGCTTTTCTTTCTTTTCTCCAATACTGTTTTGTCTCACAGCGTCAGGATAAGAAGAGATTTCTAGAACGAGTCTTTGTGTGTGCTTCATAAATAGTGTCTTTCCTCGCCTCTATTTTCTCTGAGCTCCACTTTTTGGGAGGCCGGCCTTTTGCTTTGTATCCACAGTATCGGAGTAATATTGCTCTTTCAGGCGCACTGTCTGTTGGTAATCTGCTTATGTGGCCGAACCATTTAATTTGTTGTTTCTTGATGAAGCTCAGTACTGATGTTGTACCCACTCTTTTCATTTTTTTTCTTCATTTCTAAATCGGTCTCTTCTTGTTACCCCAAACATTCTGCGTAGACACTTCATCTCTGTCGTGACTAGTTTTCTTCTATCATTTGATCTCAGCGTCCAGGTTTTGCCCTGATAGCATAATCTTGGAAGAAAGATTGTGTTGAACATTGCACTTTTTGTGTTCACGGTAACATTTTTGCATTTTTAAAATTGGCGCCATTTGTCCTATTATTTGTTTGTTTTGTTGCATCTATGTTTGATTTCGTTAGTTATTCTTCTGTTTGCTGAAAAATTGCTTCATAGTTATTCTTCTGTTTGCTGAATAAATGCTTCATAGTTATTCTTCTGTTTGCTGAAAAAAGGCTTCATATGCTTGTAAAGTCATTGACTTGTTTTTAATGGACGTTTGTCGATGAAGACATTGATAATGTTTTCGTCTCTAACAAATGTCATTCCTTCGGTTTTGCCGATATTTATTCTCATATTGTATTCATTGCATGTTAACTGAAGTCTGTTAATGTGTTGTTGTAGCTGTTCCTCTGTTGTTGATATGATTATCTGATCGTCGGCAAAAAGAAATTTTTTCAAGAGTCCCTAAGGCTGTTTCCTTCACTTGTGTTAGCTATTTTACAGATTTGATCGATATATGTGACGAACATCAGCGGTGATAGTACGCATCCTTATCTTACTTCTGACCTTACGTGGAAATTTTCTGATAGTCCTGTTTTTGTTTGAGCCGTACACTGGCTGTTTATATAGCAGCTGTTTCATAAATCATTTAGGTGGTCATTAAGTCCATAGATTCACAATACTTATCCCAACTTGTGTCTGTCTACGCGGTCCAACGCTTTTTCCTGGTCTACAAACACAACTTGCAGGTATTTGTCAGATTCGACAGGGAATATTGCATATGTGTACAGCTTCTATTCTTCCAGAATCCCATTTGTGGGTCGTTAAGCTGTGACTCGATGATATGGCGCAGCCTTTTTTTCGAGTACTTTATTGAATATTCTTCCCGTGTGAATCAGTAGTGCCATTCCTCTATATTTCGTACAATCCCTTTTGCTATCTTTCTTCTTCCAGATGGGAACTATTGTTGCATTTCTCCAATCTTCTGGTGTTTCTTGTGTGATCCAGACTTGGTTGACTAGTCTGTGTAACCAGCTTATTCCAACCTCTTTGGTTGCTTTGAGTAGGTCGGCAGGGATATTGTCTGGACCTGGTGTTTTGTTAGATGGGGCCATGTTTACAGCATTTCTAATCTCTGATAGTGTTATACTTGGTTTTAGCTATGTAGTTACATTTATTGTGTTTTCTCGAGTATTGAATTGATCCTCTTGTTGTAGTTTGAGAAGTTCGCTGAAGCGCAGCATATGGGAGACATTCTGCATTGAAATTGGACGCGAACAATCAATCTCAAAATTCTGGAGATTGCACCGCAGCATGGATGGCGAGTAGAAGACCTTTTCAATGCTTAATCTGAATATGAACAGGAGGTAATTTTGAGGATAGAAGAAGAGAGAGGTGAGGCATTCTTGTATAGTTTTATACTCCAGACATAAAAAGAGAGATGAACGCAAAAGGGGCAACAGATCATACACCATTCGCATGAGATGCAGACTGTCATAGACGAGGATAAGAATACATTACTGTCGATAATATCAAATCAATACTAAAGACATGCTCTGATAAAATCATGCCCGATGGTGTTAGGTACAGTCACATAAAATGCCTGGAGGACAAAGATCTTGCTGAATTATGCAAACTTTTCAATAAAAGTATCCATACTGGCACTATTCCTGATGATTGACTTAACAGCTATCTGAGAACCTTGCCTAAACCTGGAAAAGACATCACTAGCACAAATGAATATAGAATTATGACCCTGCAAAACACTGTCGGCAACTGCATCAAATTCATAGCCAGTAGAGTTTCACATATAATGGAACCCACTGTATGAGGACTGGGAGCTTTCGAGACAACGACATCGAGCATGACTATGGAGATTACCTGCCTCCAGGGTTCTTCATGGGTGGCTGAGCAAAGGTAACCCATACGATCATATCAGACTCGATGAATATGCTTCAACTGATTGAATCTGGAAGTCTGCGCGTGAATTGGTGGACATCATTCGGAGATAACATCTCAAGAAAATGACTTGACTGTACACACCTGGATATGCTGGAGGTCAGGGTAACGAGCGTGTTGACTTTCTTGCAAACAATGCCCCAACTCAAGCGGGCAGAAGCATGGACAAAGCCGATATCATCAATGCGGTACGCTCTCAATTTATGTGACTATGCCCGCGTAAGTCTCATACACTGAAACGTGTTCGAGAATTAGGCATTAAGTTTGGACATGCCAGACAGTGTCATCTTCGTGGAAGAGAGAGAAGATATACTAATCAGCTTTTCATGGATACGGTGAGCAAATGAACTTTGGGATGGTTGCTGCAGCGGAGGACGGAGCACGAATGGGAATGTCCAATGTGCCATGACATCGATCGCATAACATAACATATAATGAAGACAAATGATCTTTCCCCTTCATTCCGGCGGCTATCATCCAGGAAAGGACACCTGGTGCAATGCAGCGGTTTTTGCATATGATGCGTATGAGGGATTTCAGATGGAGATGGAAACAGCGCAGCAGCCATTGATTTACAGGACGCATACAACAATGTCTCTACAACTTACTTATGCAGTTATTGATGGATATTCAGATGGAGTCAGGTTTGGTCAGGTGGATTGCTGCTGCCCGTTTTGAACACACGTTATCAATGCGTTGTGGTTCATGGGCATCACAACCACAACATAGTTTCCCTTAGGGGTCACCACTCTCGCCGGTCTTGTTCAATGTATAGGCTACACTGTGGGGTCACCAGCACACAGAGGGTCGGACACGGCATATCAATGTCTTATGCTCTGACTTTGGCTGACTGTCACCGAGATAGACTCAAAACACTTCCTGTAGGAGAAAAACGGTAGCCCTGACCTACCCCGTGTATGGTGCCATACACAAAGTAGTGGCCTAATTTTAACAGAGGTTCAACGTTAATCGTTCTTGTCAAAGATCAATTATATATTACAATAAGAATGATAAAGTTGGCCGCGAAGAACGAACACTAAGAAGAAGAAGAAGAAGAAAACAACAGCAATCACAATTACTGCTATTTCAACATCAACATAAGTGCAACACCACTGCTTCAACAACATAGCATTCATAATTACAACTACAGATATTACAGCAACACTAACATTCATAATTACAACTACAGATATTACAAGCAACATCAGCATTCATAATTACAACTACAGATATTACAGCAACACTAACATTCATAATTGCAACTACAGATATTACAACAACACTAACATTCATAATTACAACTACAGATATTACAACAACATTAACATTCATAATTACAACTACAGATATTACAACAACACTAACATTCATAATTACAACTACAGATATTACAGCAACACTAACATTCATAATTACAACTACAGATATTACAACAACACTAACATTCATAATTACAACTACAGATATTACAGCAACACTAACATTCATAATTACAACTACAGATATTACAACAACATTAACATTCATAATTACAACTACAGATATTACAACAACATTAACATTCATAATTACAACTACAGATATTACAGCAACACTAACATTCATAATTACAACTACAGATATTACAACAACATTAACATTCATAATTACAACTACAGATATTACAACAACACTAACATTCATAATTACAACTACAGATATTACACAACACTAACATTCATAATTACACTACAGATATTACAGCAACACTAACATTCATAATTACAACTCAGATATTCACAACACTAACATTCATAATTACAACTACAGATATTACAACAACACTAACATTCATAATTACAACTACAGATATTACACAACACTAACATTCATAATTACAACTACAGATATTACAACAACACTAACATTCATAATTACAACTACAGATATTACAGCAACATTAACATTCATAATTACAACTACAGATATTACAACAACATTAACATTCATAATTACAAGTACAGATTACGAGTTAACACTTAACATTCATAATTCAACTACAGATATTCACTACACAACATTCAAAAATCAGTTTCCATTCTTCATAATTACAATACTATTGCGGCAAGTTATTCTTTTCGATTATTGGGGCACTACGATCAAATTTTCGGAAAAATCATGTTTTTTAGTATTTACTATTCCGGGAAGTTATTCTCCTTTCGATTATTGGGCCCCACTGGCCCTTAATGACGAGCCGCCCCTGCAACGACTGCTATTTCAGCATCAACATCCATAACTGCAATTACTATAACTTTAACAGCTACAACTGTTGCTATTTCAACACTAACAGCAACTACTGTTGCTATTTCAACACTAACAGCTACAACTGTTGCTATTTCAACACTAACAGCTACAACTGTTGCTATTTCAACACTAACAGCTACAACTGTCGCTATTTCAACACTAACAGCTACAACTGTTGCTATTTCAACACTAACAGCAACTACTGTTGCTATTTCAACACTAACAGCTACAACTGTTGCTATTTCAACACTAACAGCCACTACTGTTGCTATTTCAACACTAACAGCAACTACTGTTGCTATTTCAACACTAACAGCTACAACTGTTGCTATTTCAACACTAACAGCTACAACTGTTGCTATTTCAACACTAACAGCTACAACTGTTGCTATTTCAACACTAACAGCTACAACTGTTGCTATTTCAACACTAACAGCTACAACTGTTGCTATTTCAACATTAACAGCTACAACTGTTGCTATTTCCGCACCAACAACAACTACTGTTGCTATATCAATAACAACATATACAACAAATGATAATAGAAAAATGAATGGATCTGCTGATACTCACACATGTCAGCAGCCATGGGAGGCCCACATACATCCGATCGCTGACTCAGACACATAGAGACATTAATAGCTAGTACTCCACCTTGAACAATCTCTATAGAGTCACCAAGCACCTGCACACAATTGAGATAAACACAAGTTTGACTTAATTTGAGAATGCAGTTATAATAATGTCATGATAAAATAAAGGCAACAATTTAAGATGGAAATACTTCTTCTTCTTCTTCTTCTTTGTGTTCAGTTTTGTATGCTCATCTAAATCATGAGATGGGTTGTGTCTATGAAGCTGCATGTTAGTTGGAGTTCCTCAAGAGTTCCCCATTGCTTGCTCTGTAAGCTTCATTCACGAGGCCATGTTTCGTTTCGTTGGTGTATGTATGATGGACATGACTGCAGGATGTGCTCTGGAGTCTGTGTTTCTGTCTGGCATGTACACTGTGCAGTCTGAGCAGGCTTTATTATGTACATGTGATGGTTGAGCCTGCAGTGACCTGTTCTTATGCGAAAGATTGTTGTGTACTGTTTTCTGTTTAGTCTGCTGATGGGATCTTGTGGATGTTTGCTGTGGGTTTGTTGCCTCCACAACTCTTTGTACTTTCACTTGATATGTGTCTTGATTTCTGGTAATGACACTGAGGTAGAAATACAAAAGCATTAAGACAACAAGAAAAGTAGCGTGAGAAATAAAACGATACATCTAACAATTAGGGACCTTGAATTTATGCGAAGAATATCAACAGGTGTAAGTAACATGGACCTGATGTCTATGAGAAGTGAGGGCATATTTGAATCCAAGAATATCTGTGATCATTTATCTAGATTTCATTTACCTGGTTCTATTACCTGGTCAGTCACGATTTTCCAAACACAAAAATAGAGATAAATAAAAAAAAAAACTCACTCAAATAAACATGAACTTAGACACATGAGATTAGACATGAACTATCAACTTGAGAAAATATATAATTGTCTTATTTATTGTCTGTCTTGTTTGTTTGTGCTGTAGCTACTTCATTTATTGGTAGTGCTCACATGGACGGCAAGCATAACAACAAGAATGACAGAAGATCATATTGTTACAGTAGTAAGTTTATAGAGATGTTACTGTTACTGCTGAATGTGTTTATAGAGATGTTACTGTTACTGCTGAATGTGTTTATAGAGATGTTACTGTTACAGTAGAGTGTGTTTATAGAGATGTTACTGTTACTGCTGAATGTGTTTATAGAGATGTTACTGTTACTGCTGAATGTGTTTATAGAGATGTTACTGTTACAGCTGAATGTGTTTATAGAGAAGTTACTGCTACAGTAGAAAGTTTATAGAGATGTTACTGTTACAGAAGAATGTTTAGAATTCTATAAGCAACTAGAATCATGAGAATGAGAATATACTAAGTGTGTGGTAAAGGGAGATTAATCTAAATATCATATAGAATGAGCTATCATTTTGTGAGAATTTTAGATGAGCTTTTAAAACAAACAAACTGTGCATCAATTAGAGACCATCATTAAAAGGCAAAAATGTAAGTGGATTGGTCATGTATGTCATATAACAGTATGGACAATGGCTAGGACATCTCTCAGATGGACAGCAGATTGGAAAGGAAGGCCTGGACATCCAAAGAAAACATGGAAGAAGAACTGTAGACTGAGAGTTGAAAGATTGTGGCCTGACATGGGAAACAATTAGTAGAAAGGTAACAGAACAGCAACAATGGACATTTTTTGTGGAAGCTTGATGTGGGAAATGGAATGTGAAGAGCATATAGATAGATATAATGTTGAGATAATTTGTTACAACAGGTAAAATAACAACAATGAAAATTCGAAATGTAAAATAAGGTGGTTTTTGTTTTGCTCCTTCTGAATTGGGCTTCTGTTACTATTTGTTGTAACTTATAGCCAGGTCATGATGTTTACAACATGTTTATTACCACTCAATCTGTTCTCTCTCTCTGTTGTGGAGTTTGTGCACTGCCGCTGAGATGTCCTTGTGTTAGTAAGAGGTCGGAGCACACATACGTAGTTATTCACCAAAGTGTAGAAATGACCAATTAATCAACATTTCGTAGTGCCTTCAACCTCCATTTTTAGACTGGTCGTAGCAGTCCTATGTGTTTAATTTTTCTCTACAAAATTCCAACCCTGTGTAACATTAGCCCCAGCATTCTCACTATAATTCACAGATCAGTTTGAGTCTAGAATTACATTCTTCAAATTCATCTCAACTGCTATCTGTATGTAGTCATCAAATTCTGCCAGAGAAATAATAATACTAGTTCTAGTAGACACACAATAATTCTATTATTTGCTTACCTTT
The DNA here is from genome assembly GCA_020796225.1 of Arion vulgaris. Classification (NCBI taxonomy): domain Eukaryota; kingdom Metazoa; phylum Mollusca; class Gastropoda; order Stylommatophora; family Arionidae; genus Arion; species Arion vulgaris. The sequence goes on from CM036768.1 coordinate 1,689,094, forward strand.
ATGCAACCATTAATTACCCCCCAGCTGCTTCTGTCATTTTTTACTTCCACCTTTAGACAGTAGTCATTGTTCGGAGATGGAATCACCATCAATTTCCGCTTGTGAACATCAAATACTGGAACTTTGGGTTGGCTTGGAATTTGTAAATCTGAAGCAATGAAACAAGCAGAGGCATGTATATTGAATAATGTTTAACATATATAAATGACATGAGCAGAGATGTATTGTTTGATGATGTATAATATAAATTATGCAGAGTATTTAGTAAATAGTGATAATATATATGTATATATATAAAAAATATTGTAGATGTTATATGTTATCTTACGTACAGAGATAATGTTGTCATCTGTGACTTTAAACTAGAGAAACTCTCACACAAATGTCAACAGTGATGGTAAACCTAGAGACAATATCAAACATGTGATGCTAAGGTGACAAGTGACATGTTGCCACATGTGGATCTTAAATGATAATAATAAATATAACTTACAATTCGTAGTTGCAACAAGTAGCCGTGAGATTGGACTTGAGCCAATCTTATTTTCAGCAACAACATGGAATGTGTAGGTAGTGGATGGATGCAACTCTGAAGATGAAGAATTATTTCATTAAACTTTGCAAACTATACTTTATATGATATTTAATAATGGAGAAAGTGTGAATAATATCACCACTCATTGTCTGTCATAACATTACATGGTGAATATTCACACTTGTTCTGTGTAATATTACGCGTAAAGTAAATGGTTAATTTTATTTCTCTTAAGCAGAGAGTTATGCCAAAAGAATAAGGTCAGATTGTATATCCAGAGCTACCACAGACAGACACCAGTCTGACATGTGAGGAAGCAGAAGCATGGAGCTACCACAGACAGACACCAGTCTGACATGTGAGGAAGCAGAAGCATGGATAACAATCCAGAGCTACCACAGACAGACACCAGTATGACATGTGAGGAAGCAGAAGCATGGATAAAAAATGTCTTACAAAAACAAATTGACGAACAATCATCTGGGTAAACAAAAATAAGAGGCCTACTACTAACTCAATAAAGAAGAACAGGTTATCAACTTTCGGCTACGTACAGGTTACAATAGACTGAAATATCATCTGTTTAACAAGTACAAAATATACCTTACTGATGTATGCACATGTGGTCACTAGAAAGTTGCCATCGACACACATCCTGCAAGAGCAACTGAGCATACTAACAACTGAACATACAATGTCAGTGGTAGTACAGGCATGTGTCGCAATACAAAAAGGTATATGTCAAAGTTTCCATGGAAACCCATTAATAACTATGACCCATGACAGATTGTTCAAGGTACATCAGATATAATTTCAAAGAACAAAATAAACTTTGTGTTTGGTCTCTATACAACATACAACATGTTTAACTCGTGTTGAGTAAACTAGTTATTGGTTACTAAACTGACGCCATTGCATCCTGGGCAGACCCATATGGGGCTCAGTCTCCCTCAACAGTTATCAAAGAGTATGCATACTGATGATTACCGTGGCTCACTGTTTAAATACACTCCTCACTCTGCCCTTCAGGAATCCAGTTTTACTCGTACAATTGGAAATTCCAAACTGCATAAATCACTGAATCAATTCAATATCTATTTTAGTGTCCTCATCCAACAGACAGTCACAAAGAGACCAAAGAACATCCCCTTATCCATCTTAAACTCCCCAACAATCGATGCTTTTGATGCAAGCTTGTCCGCTCTCTCAATGTCACAAACATCCGCATACCCAGGACAATAGATCCATGTAAGCATCTGGACAAACTAGTAAACTAGCACCAAACAAGTCTAGACATTTCTAAATGTCACACTTGCCTGTTTACCTGAACCACACTTCAATCTCACAAACAAATGTGAGGGTATGGTCAACAAAGCAGTTGTTTTTACACATGAACATCATCTCCCATATTTGAATGTCCTAGACAACATGAACACAACATTAGTTCCCATGATGGAACATCAGAGAACAGAATAAAGCATGATAAAATCATGGGTAGCACTTACTTGAGACATTAAAAATGATGATGAACCAGGTATGACCTGGACTCTACTAACTTCCTCTGTACCACCAGACTTTTGAATGTAAAATCTCTGATCATAGCCACCATCAAAGCCAGGTACCCATGCCAGCATGACAGACTCCCAAGTTGTGGACAATGATGTCAGGTTAGTTGGTGTCTCAGGGGGAGCTGGAAGCAGTTCAAGTTTTTGTTTATGTGATTGCTACAGATAATTATTATGATGAGGTGGATGATGAGGTGGATGATGAGGGGAATGATTCTGAGAAGAAATATCTTGAGGAAGATGATAAGGTGAATGATTCTGTGGAGAAATATCTTGAGGAAGATGATGAGGTGAATGATGAGGTGGAGAAATATCTTGAGGAAGATGATGAGGTGAATGATGAGGTGGATGATGAGGTGAATGATTCTGTGGAGACATATCTTGAGGAAGATGATGAGGTGAATGATTCTGTGGAGAAATATCTTGAGGAAGATGATGAGAGAAAGAAATCACAAATAGTGAGGAAATAATGATTTCTGTGATGATTTCGTTTTAATCCTTCTTTTTATTCTCATTGTCTATTGTTTAACATTATCTACTCTAGATGTCCTACTCTAGATGTCCTACTCTAGATGTCCTACTCTAGATGTCCTACTCTAGATGTCCTACTCTAGATGTCCTACTCTAGATGTCCTACTCTAGATGTCCTACACTAGATGTCCTACTCTAGATGTCCTACACTAGATGTCCTACTCTAGATGTCCACTTAGATGTCCTACTCTAGATGTCCTACTCTAGATGTCCTACTCTAGATGTCCTACACTAGATGTCCTACTCTAGATGTCCTACTCTAGATGTCCTACTCTAGATGTCCTACTCTAGATGTCCTACACTAGATGTCCTACACTAGATGTCCTACTCTAGATGTCCTACTCTAGATGTCCTACACTAGATGTCCTACACTAGATGTCCTCTTAGATGTCCTACACTAGATGTCCTACATAGATGTCCTACACTAGATGTCCTACTCTAGATGTCCTAAACTAGATGTCCTACACTAGATGTCCTACTCTAGATGTCCTACTCTAGATGTCCTACTCTAGATGTCCTACTCTAGATGTCCTACTCTAGATGTCCTACTCTAGATGTCCTACTCTAGATGTCCTACACTAGATGTCCTACACTAGATGTCCTACTCTAGATGTCCTACTCTAGATGTCCTACACTAGATGTCCTACACTAGATGTCCTACTCTAGATGTCCTACACTGATGTCCACACTAGATGTCCTACACTAGATGTCCTACTCTAGATGTCCTAAACTAGATGTCCTACACTAGATGTCCTACTCTAGATGTCCTACTCTAGATGTCCTACTCTAGATGTCCTACTCTAGATGTCCTACTCTAGATGTCCTACTCTAGATGTCCTACTCTAGATGTCCTACTCTAGATGTCCTACACTAGATGTCCTACTCTAGATGTCCTACTCTAGATGTCCTACACTAGATGTCCTACACTAGATGTCCTACTCTAGATGTCCTACTCTAGATGTCCTACCTTGAGATGTCCTACACTAGATGTCCTCTTCTAGATGTCCTACTCTAGATGTCCTACTCTCTGTTGTATGATAATGTCCTACACTAGATGTCCTACTCTCTGTTGTATGATAATGTCCTACTCTAGATGTCCTACTCTCTGTTGTATGATAATGTCCTACACTAGATGTCCTACTCTCTGTTGTATGATAATGTCCTACTCTAGATGTCCTACTCTCTGTTGTATGATAATGTCCTACACTAGATGTCCTACTCTCTGTTGTATGTAAATGTCCTACTCTAGATGTCCTCACTAGATGTCCTACTCTGATGTGTATCGATAATGTCTCACTATCACTTTTTAGATAATGTCCTACACTAGATGTCCTACTCTTGAGATGTCCCACACTAGATGTCCTACTCTCTGTTGTATGATAATGTCCTACACTAGATGTCCTACTCTCTGTTGTATGATAATGTCTACACTAGATGTCCTACTCTCTGTTGTATGATAATGTCTACACTAGATGTCCTACTCTCTGTTGTATGATAATGTCTACACTAGATGTCCTACTCTCTGTTGTATGATAATGTCTACACTAGATGTCCTACACTAGATGTCCTACTCTCTGTTGTATGATAATGTCCTACTCTCTGTTGTATGATAATGTCCTACTCTCTGTTGTATGATAATGTCTACACTAGATGTCCTACTCTCTGTTGTATGATAATGTCTACACTAGATGTCCTACACTAGATGTCCTACTCTCTGTTGTATGATAATGTCCTACTCTCTGTTGTATGATAATGTCCTACTCTCTGTTGTATGATAATGTCTACACTAGATGTCCTACTCTCTGTTGTATGATAATGTCTACACTAGATGTCCTACTCTCTGTGTTGTATGTATAATGTCCTACTCTCTGTTGTATGATAATGTCCTACTCTCTGTTGTATGATAATGTCCTACTCTCTGTTGTATGATAATGTCCTACACTAGATGTCCTACTCTCTGTTGTATGATAATGTCTACACTAGATGTCCTACTCTCTGTGTTGTATGTCATAATGTCCTACTCTCTGTTGTATGATAATGCCTGCTACTCTCTGTTGTATGATAATGTCCTACTCTCTGTTGTATGATAATGTCTACACTAGATGTCCTACTCTCTGTTGTATGATAATGTCTACACTAGATGTCCTATTCTCTGTTGTATGATAATGTCCTACACTAGATGTCCTACTCTCTGTTGTATGATAATGTCTACACTAGATGTCCTACTCTCTGTTGTATGATAATGTCTACACTAGATGTCCTATTCTCTGTTGTATGATAATGTCTACACTAGATGTCCTATTCTCTGTTGTATGATAATGTCTACACTAGATGTCCTATTCTCTGTTGTATGATAATGTCTACACTAGATGTCCTACTCTCTGTTGTATGATAATGTCTACACTAGATGTCCTACTCTCTGTTGTATGATAATGTCCTACACTAGATGTCCTATTCTCTGTTGTATGATAATGTCTACACTAGATGTCCTATTCTCTGTTGTATGATAATGTCCTACACTAGATGTCCTATTCTCTGTTGTATGATAATGTCTACACTAGATGTCCTACTCTCTGTTGTATGATAATGTCCTACACTAGATGTCCTACTCTCTGTTGTATGATAATGTCTACACTAGATGTCCTATTCTCTGTTGTATGATAATGTCTACACTAGATGTCCTATTCTCTGTTGTATGATAATGTCTACACTAGATGTCCTACTCTCTGTTGTATGATAATGTCTACACTAGATGTCCTACTCTCTGTTGTATGATAATGTCTACACTAGATGTCCTACTCTCTGTTGTATGATAATGTCTACACTAGATGTCCTACTCTCTGTTGTATGATAATGTCTACACTAGATGTCCTACTCTCTGTTGTATGATAATGTCTACACTAGATGTCCTACTCTCTGTTGTATGATAATGTCTACACTAGATGTCCTACTCTCTGTTGTATGATAATGTCTACACTAGATGTCCTACTCTCTGTTGTATGATAATGTCTACACTAGATGTCCTACTCTCTGTTGTATGATAATGTCTACACTAGATGTCCTACTCTCTGTTGTATGATAATGTCTACACTAGATGTCCTACTCTCTGTTGTATGATAATGTCTACACTAGATGTCCTACTCTCTGTTGTATGATAATGTCTACACTAGATGTCTTACTCTCTGTTGTATGATAATGTCTACACTAGCTGTCCTACTCTCTGTTGTATGATAATGTCTACACTAGATGTCCTACTCTCTGTTGTATGATAATGTCTACACTAGATGTCCTACTCTCTGTTGTATGATAATGTCTACACTAGATGTCCTACTCTCTGTTGTATGATAATGTCTACACTAGATGTCCTACTCTCTGTTGTATGATAATGTCTACACTAGATGTCCTACTCTCTGTTGTATGATAATGTCTACACTAGATGTCTTACTCTCTGTTGTATGATAATGTCTACACTAGATGTCCTACTCTCTGTTGTATGATAATGTCTACACTAGATGTCCTACTCTCTGTTGTATGATAATGTCTACACTAGATGTCCTACTCTCTGTTGTATGATAATGTCTACACTAGATGTCCTACTCTCTGTTGTATGATAATGTCTACACTAGATGTCTTACTCTCTGTTGTATGATAATGTCTACACTAGATGTCCTACTCTCTGTTGTATGATAATGTCTACACTAGATGTCCTACTCTCTGTTGTATGATAATGTCTACACTAGATGTCCTACTCTCTGTTGTATGATAATGTCTACACTAGATGTCCTACTTTCTGTTGTATGATAATGTCTACACTAGATGTCCTACTCTCTGTTGTATGATAATGTCTACACTAGATGTCCTACTCTCTGTTGTATGATAATGTCTACACTAGATGTCCTACTCTCTGTTGTATGATAATGTCTACACTAGATGTCCTACTCTATGTTGTATGATAATGTCTACACTAGATGTCCTACTCTCTGTTGTATGATAATGTCCTACACTAGATGTCCTACTCTCTGTTGTATGATAATGTCCTACACTAGATGTCCTACTCTCTGTTGTATGATAATGTCTACACTAGATGTCCTACTCTCTGTTGTATGATAATGTCCTACACTAGATGTCCTACTCTCTGTTGTATGATAATGTCTACACTAGATGTTCTACTCTCTGTTGTATGATAATGTCTACACTAGATGTCCTACTCTCGGTTGTATGATAATGTCCTACACTAGATGTTCTACTCTCTGTTGTATGATAATGTCCTACACTAGATGTCCTACTCTCTGTTGTATGATAATGTCTACACTAGATGTCCTACTCTCTGTTGTATGATAATGTCTACACTAGATGTCCTACTCTCTGTTGATGATAATGTCTACACTAGATGTCCTACTCTCTGTTGTATGATAATGTCTACACTAGATGTCCTACTCTCTGTTGTATGATAATGTCCTACACTAGATGTCCTACTCTCTGTTGTATGATAATGTCTACACTAGATGTCCTACTCTCTGTTGTATGATAATGTCTACACTAGATGTCCTCTCTCTGTTGTATGATAATGTCCTACACTAGATGTCCTACTCTCTGTTGTATGATAATGTCTACACTAGATGTCCTACTCTCTGTTGTATGATAATGTCTACACTAGATGTCCTACTCTCTGTTGTATGATAATGTCCTACACTAGATGTCCTACTCTCTGTTGTATGATAATGTCCTACACTAGATGTCCTACTCTCTGTTGTATGATAATGTCCTACACTAGATGTCCTACTCTCTGTTGTATGATAATGTCCTACACTAGATGTCCTACTCTCTGTTGTATGATAATGTCTACACTAGATGTCCTACTTTCTGTTGTATGATAATGTCTACACTAGATGTCCTACTCTCTGTTGTATGATAATGTCCTACACTAGATGTCCTACTCTCTGTTGTATGATAATGTCCTACACTAGATGTCCTACTCTCTGTTGTATGATAATGTCCTACACTAGATGTCCTACTCTCTGTTGTATGATAATGTCTACACTAGATGTCCTACTCTCTGTTGTATGATAATGTCCTACACTAGATGTCCTACTCTCTGTTGTATGATAATGTCTACACTAGATGTCCTACTCTCTGTTGTATGATAATGTCTACACTAGATGTCCTACTCTCTGTTGTATGATAATGTCTACACTAGATGTCCTACTCTCTGTTGTATGATAATGTCTACACTAGATGTCCTACTCTCTGTTGTATGATAATGTCTACACTAGATGTCCTACTCTCTGTTGTATGATAATGTCCTACACTAGATGTCCTACTCTCTGTTGTATGATAATGTCTACACTAGATGTCCTACTCTCTGTTGTATGATAATGTCTACACTAGATGTCCTACTCTCTGTTGTATGATAATGTCCTACACTAGATGTCCTACTCTCTGTTGTATGATAATGTCTACACTAGATGTCCTACTCTCTGTTGTATGATAATGTCTACACTAGATGTCCTACTCTCTGTTGTATGATAATGTCCTACACTAGATGTCCTACTCTCTGTTGTATGATAATGTCCTACACTAGATGTCCTACTCTCTGTTGTATGATAATGTCCACACTAGATGTCCTACTCTCTGTTGTATGATAATGTCCTACACTAGATGTCCTACTCTCTGTTGTATGATAATGTCTACACTAGATGTCCTACTCTCTGTTGTATGATAATGTCTACACTAGATGTCCTACTCTCTGTTGTATGATAATGTCCTACACTAGATGTCTATCTCGTTGATGATAATGTCTACACTGATGTCCTACTCTGTTGTATGATAATGTCCTACACTAGATGTCCCTCTCTGTTGTATGATAATGTCCTACACTAGATGTCCTACTCTCTGTTGTATGATAATGTCTACACTAGATGTCCTACTCTCTGTTGTATGATAATGTCTACACTAGATGTCCTACTCTCTGTTGTATGATAATGTCTACACTAGATGTCCTACTCTCTGTTGTATGATAATGTCTACACTAGATGTCCTACTCTCTGTTGTATGATAATGTCCTACACTAGATGTCCTACTCTCTGTTGTATGATAATGTCCTACACTAGATGTCCTACTCTCTGTTGTATGATAATGTCCTACACTAGATGTCCTACTCTATGTTGTATGATAATGTCTACACTAGATGTCCTACTCTCTGTTGTATGATAATGTCTACACTAGATGTCCTACTCTCTGTTGATGATAATGTCCTACACTAGATGTCCTACTCTCTGTTGTATGATAATGTCTACACTAGATGTCCTACTCTCTGTTGTATGATAATGTCTACACTAGATGTCCTACTCTCTGTTGTATGATAATGTCTACACTAGATGTCCTACTCTCTGTTGATGATAATGTCCTACACTAGATGTCCTACTCTCTGTTGTATGATAATGTCCTACACTAGATGTCCTACTCTCTGTTGTATGATAATGTCCTACACTAGATGTCCTACTCTCTGTTGTATGATAATGTCTACACTAGATGTCCTACTCTCTGTTGTATGATAATGTCTACACTAGATGTCCTACTCTCTGTTGTATGATAATGTCTACACTAGATGTCCTACTTTCTGTTGTATGATAATGTCTACACTAGATGTCCTATTCTCTGTTGTATGATAATGTCTACACTAGATGTCTTACTCTCTGTTGTATGATAATGTCCTACACTAGATGTCTTACTCTCTGTTGTATGATAATGTCTACACTAGATGTCCTACTCTCTGTTGTATGATAATGTCTACAAAATAAGTTACCAGTCAAACTAGAAAATAAAATCCTTCCAAATACAACAACTTTCACATATCTTGGAAGTGTTATCAGTCAAGAGGAACTGATCTGACAGTAAAAGTCTGCTACAAACTGAAAATGATGTATTGATTCCTTTGGATTCATTCATTCTTCACGGGTTCAATGTCTCAAGAAACACATGTTGTTCAAGAGAACACACCTGTGTTCAAGTGAACACCCTGTTTTCAAGAGAACACACCTGTTTTCTAGAGAACAACCTGTTGTTCAAGTAGAATACATCTGTTGTTCAAGAGAACACACTAAGTGAATGTGTTCAAGTGAACACACCTGTTGTTCAAGTGAACACACCTGTTGTTCAAGTGAACAGACCGTTGAATCTGTCCTATGCCTGACCATCTAAGAATTTCTCTTTTAACTTATTTCCTTTTCTATTTCCAGTGCAATGATCAATTGAATTGACTCAAATGATGCCCTTCATGGTACATCCTTGTCTGAAACCATGAGATCATAGCACAATGTATCTTTAGTGATAACCTCATTCTGTATTCTTTCAGACTTCCTATCTGTATATGCTGAGAAAGTTCATGTCAAGGTTCATGTCTGAGAATGTAAACAAAAGATGATGAAATTTAACAAACAAAATAACTCACACTTAATAGACAGTAGAGTATCCTGGGAGATGTTTCCTAGAAGATTACTAGCCAGACATCTATACAGTCCAAGTGACTGGTTTGTTACGCTTACAATAACTAGTCGACTTTTCATTTTTCCTATTCCTCCCAGCGGTTCTTGTGTGATGACAACTCCTGAACGACCAGAGGTAAGTTGCTGCCCTTGATAGAACCACAAGAAAGTTGGACTAGGATATGCTTGAGCTGAACAGGTCATTTCTGCTTTCTCTAGTCTGGAAACTGCCAACCGTGTAGCTGTGGCTTCTAGAACTGGTGGAACTGTAAAAAAAAATATAATGAACAAATTTGAAACAGTCAAGTCTGACAGGCAACGGAAAACCAGACAACATAATTATAGGGCCCTTTTTTCGTCTTTACAGAGGTTAATTGGCACGTGTTTTACTGTGACAACTTCTGAGTTTCGCTTTTCTCTCTTGTCGTTCAGCTCATACATAAGTATCTTCTCAAAAGACTCTGCGCCTTTCGCAATTTGGCTTTCCACACAACTCTGTCATCAGCTAGTTTCTCCCATGTGCTGGGACCTATAGAAAAGTTTTCATTGAGGCTTTGCAGACATCTTTATATCTGAGCAGTGGTCTGCCCTGGTGCCTCTTCCCTCCCGAAAGTTCACAGAACAACATTTGTTTTGGTATGCGACAATTTTCCATTCTTCTCACATGCCCCAACCATCTTAGTCGTCTACTGCTGAGCATGCCCATGATGGAAAGCAGATTTGCACAACATAATTACAAACATCATAACTAATAATAGGCTGCTTATTGCATGTGAAGATCTGGTACATCAGTCTAGCGGTGATTCAGAGAGAGGAGAGAGGGGGGGAGAGAGACAGCATAATTATAAACATCATAACTAATAATAAGCTGCTTATTGTATGTTATGATGACAGCAACCTCAGACCTTTCACAGACAAGTTGTGTCGAAGGTAGAGAGTTTGGGCAGATCTTGTTCTGTCCATCTCCAGCATTCTGATCCATATAATAAAGTCTATAACATACAGCTGCGATATATATTCATTTTGTTTCTGATGCTGTATTGTGTTGATTTATAGACTATCTGAAAGGTTACCCTCTTGCATTAATATGAGAACTCTTTACTCTATTATGATTATACACCACCAGTCAGCTAAGGATTGGCTTCTTTGCACTAGGTTTGTCTATATGGCTCAGTCTAAGACTGGCTTTTATATTTCATAGCATTATAGTGTCAGCATAGCAACAGTTTTTGGTGTGCATACAGTACACTGTTGGACTACATGAGACCCTTATCCTTCACTTGATGGTCTAAATTACAAGTATCTCTGAAGCTGCTGTAAGGTTTGCCTGAATGTCGAGGGACATTATAAGTAAAGTAAGCCTTTATACAAACATCTCTAGAACATTGCTGATTACGTTTTGCCATTTATTTCAGTAATGACATATTTGTTTATGGCAAGACAGCATGATAAATGTCTCAATTACAAATCTCCACTAATTTTATAATAAAATTAGCATACTTGTGACAGCGAACTGCATGGAGAAGAAACTTTTCAAGTAAATAATAAATTTACATCACAAAATAGATAAAATGTACGTAGAAAAAAGGTAATGATATAGATAATAAAGTAAGTAACAAAATGTATAATGAAATACAAATAAACATAGATAGATGAAAATAGAAAACAAAATCTAAAACACACAAGACAACAATTTATAGATAGAACTTACAGTTTATTAGCAGCTTTGTGTGTTCAACAGGTGTGTTTGAATGTTTGTCTGACTCTGCCTGGCAGGAGTAGTTGCCTATATCTCTGGTCAGTAAAGAAGTCATGCGACCAGATTTCTCTCTCCCTGAACCTGAGACATAAAGTTATGAGAATATGATGCCAGTTATGATTTTATGTTTAACTTAATGCCACACTGTAATTTCAGATTGAAGAATGGTCATAGCTGTCTGGAGTGAAGTCTGTCTTAATGGTCATAGCTGCCTGGAGTGGGGTCTGTCTTAATGGTCATAGCTGCCTGGAGGAGAGGCTGTCTTTATGGTCATAGCTGCCTGGAGTGGAGCCTGTCTTAATGGTCATAGCTGCCTGGAGGGGAGGCTGTCTTAATGGTCATAGCTGCCTGGAGGGGAGCATTTCTTGCCCAACTGAAATTTATAATTCAACTGTCTAACTGCAAGGCACATAGTAAAAAATGTACTGAATTTCTAATGAAAAGTGCCCAATTCCAGTGCTTCGAATTGAAGTGAATGACTGAAATTTCTGAAAGTATATGTCAAACTGAAGGAAGTAAATGAAGTGGTATCACCATTACTGTTGTATGAATTCTAGAGTTAGACCACTATTAAAATATTAAAGCATCGCCATGTAGTGTATCCACGGGATTTGAATATTCAAGTTAGGGATTCACCTACCAACATTTGGAGATTAGCTAACAACATTGAGGCAAAATTTGCTTGTTTTCCTTGTGAAGCAATATGCTGAGAACAGAGTACACTAAACTGTGGTCAATAACCCGAGCTTGAAACTTAACATGATCTTCTACTTATCAGGATGGGTACAGGAAGGATCTTCAACTTGGCAGGATGGGTACTGGGGGATACAAATATAGTTTTAGAAAAAGCAGAAGAAATGAAGAGGTACCTCTGTGCAGGATATGGCGACTTCTTGGGAAAGTGGTCGAAGTTGATGTTGCTGTTAATGTATTTTTGTTAGTAATGGTAGAACTATTAGAGATAGTAATACAGTTGCTGACAGCTACAGAGATGTTGATGATGACATCAAAGTTGTAGTAGTAATGGTAGAACTATTACAGATAGCAATAAAGTCGCAGACAGCCACAGAGATGTTGATGATGACATCAAAGTTGTGGTAGTAATGGTAGAACTATTAGAGATAGTAATATAGTCGCAGACAGCCACAGAGATGTTGATGATGACATTAAAGTTGTGGTAGTAATGTTGCAACTGCAAAATGTTGACACTGAAAAGGTAGTGATAGTATGATCTAGTTGCTGTCCCGTTCTTCTTCTTCTTTGCGTTCGTTCTTTACGATCAATTTTAATAACTCTTTGTGATATGTTTGATCTTTGCCATGAACGTGTATACGTTGCACATTGGTTTGGTAGGCCCCTAAACGCAAAGACTTCTACATGCTTAGGACACGTGCATCCGATTTCAGTCAAACCTCCTTAGTCACCTCTTACGACATGCATGGCAGGTAACAGTGATTCTATTCTTTACACCCCAAATTTGGGCCCGGTAACCGATCGGGCTGCTGTCCCGTTTACAGTCTTGTCTGTGCACTTATACCATCAAGCATTATGGGAAACTGAAGTTTTCATTGTTAGATCATGCTTCTTTGCAGAGTTATTGTTAGCCCATGTTGTTGTAGTTTTAATTTAATACAGCGTATTTATCAGCCTCTTGGTTCTCCTCATGCTCAAAGATCAGATCTTCTAATGTTGCAGGCACAAAGTGGTAGTTGACTTGATTTCATTCACACGCAGACACAAAGTGGTAGTTGACTTGATTTCATTCACACAATAGAATCTAACTAATTTATTTTCTTGTTGCTCTCTCTATATGTAGTATGGATCTTACAATTTGTCTGCTGTCTGTGTTTTTAATTTTGTCTCTTCTGTTAACATTTGCTGACCACATCTCAAACACTGTCATCTTTCTCTCTTGTATCTTATTCATATTTCAACTTGGTAGCAGAGGATTAGAATGAATACTCGGATCCGAGGAGAAGAGAGAGAGGAAGAGAGAGAAAGAGAGAGAGAGAATGAATATTCTACATATAATCTGTTTTTTTCAATTTACATATTATGGACCAAAAACTCAAATGATTGACCAGCAGTAGCTTGAGTCATGACCTCCCTATGACCAACAGTGGCATGAGTCATGATGACCAGCAGTGGTATGAGTCATGACCTCCCTATGCCCAGCAGTGACATGAGTCATGACCTTCCTAAGACCAGCAGTGTCATGAGTCATGACCTCCCTGTGACCAGCAGTGGCATGAGTCATGACCTCCCTATCCCTAGCAGTGGCATGGGGCATGAGTCATGACCTCTCTATGACCAGCAGTGGCATGAGTCATGACCTCCGTATGACCAATCAGATTCGATACCATGCAGCAGTATAATTCTATTGGGGTACTTAATAGTTGGAGTTTTCTCTTTTGTCAAATCTTGCAGTTACTTGTCTGTACAAATGTGTGTCCTGTTGGGTAATATGCATTCATTTTGTTGGAAATTAGGATACACTTGTCCAATATACTGTAGAGATCTAACTGGAGCATAACTTACTCCCTTTCTCTGCACAAACCACACAAACCATACAGATCACATAGATTACATTAATTTGGTTGAGAAGATCAAATGCAAACAAAGAAACTGGTCAACAGAAAACAAACACTTAAATTACTGACCAATAGAAACAGCAATTACTGACATAAAACACTGAATTACTGACCAATAGAAACAAACACTTAAGTTACTGACCAATAGAAAGCAAACATACAAACCAACATTAGCTTCCAATATCTACCTTTAAACTGAAGAGTGCTCTCCACTTTAACACTGTAGACATCAGTGACACTCGTTGTCATGACAACTGTAAACAAATCACTGCGTTGGTTGAGGGACTGAGTGTCTCCCTCCTGGTACCATGTGACTCGAGGCTGTGGGTAACCCCTGGCCACACAGGTCAAGTTGAGAAGATGTGGATCTGACAGATACACACTAAATTCAGCTTGTGGCTTCCTGATGATTGTTGGAGGCTCTGTGGAGGGTAGTGGGGATATGCAGAAGTTACTCTCAGCAAATTAATTTATTAACTAGATGAAATATGAACTAGGTTTGAGCTAAGCTAAACAAAGAACTTAGTCAAATGATTGATTGATTGATTGATTGATCAATAGTTTAACTAAGCAGTTAATCAATAAATGAGCTGAAGAACTGAGTTAAACTATGAACTACATTATTCTTGTACAGAGCTAATTTGAACTCAGAGAAACTATAAATTGAGAGAACTTGAATTGAGTTAAAATAGGAATTGAGAAAAACTAAATGGTAAACTATAAATTTGCAAAGTATAACTATGACAAATGAATTATGAACTATTTCTCGAGTTTAACCACACATCCATTTACTTTTTATTGTACACATGTACATACAAATAAAATATGTACACCAGACACAGGTACAACCCCATAATCATTAATCTCACTGTACACAGTTACATCCCCATGACCAGTAGACTCACCGTACACATGTACAACAAACTGAATTGTGTACACAAAACTTACCATACACATGTACAACAAACTGAATTGTGTACACAAGACTTACCATACACATGTACAACAAACTGAGCTGTGTACACAAGACTTACCATACACATGTACAACAAACTGAATTGTGTACACAAGACTCACCATACACATGTGCAACAAACTGAATTGTGTACACAAGACTTACGCATGTGAACACTATTGTACACAGACTTAAACATGTACAACAAACTGAATTGTACACAAGACTTACCATACACATGTACAACAAACTGAATTGTGTACACAAGACTTACCGTACACATGTACATCAGCTACAGCTGAATCCCCTGTTCCACGAATGTTTGAAGGTGTACATTGATAGCGACCATTATCTGTGAGAGCAAGTGATGCTATTGTCAGAGTCTGCCTGCTTGGTCCAAGCTTCTTGCCATCTTTACTCCAGATGTAGGTGGCCTCAGGGTAGCCTATAGACAAACAACACCAGCTACCATGATCATAACATCTTGATCTAGTCAAAACAGGCATACTAACATAATGTACCTGGTGTTGAATGCTTATGTCACTCTGGAAATGATTTGTTTACATACCTTTCTCATCTGCGGTCACCTGCCTCTATCACACATATCATTCACATATGTCAATCTCTGCCTCTATCACACATCTCATTCACATGTCACATATGTCAATCTCTGTCTCTATCACACATCTCATTCACATGTCACATATGTCAATCTCTTGTCACACACATCATTAACATCAGCATTGTGTACTCACAACATCATATAGTGCACACAACAGCCATCACTTACAGAATATTATAGTGCACACAACAGCCAGCACTTACAACATCATATAGTGCACACAACAGCCATCACTTACAGAATATTATAGTGCACACAACAGCCAGCACCTACAGAATATTATAGTGCACACAACAGCCATCACTTACAGAATATTATAGTGCACACAACAGCCAGCACTCACAACATCATATAGTACACACAACAGCCAGCACTTACAGTATCATATAGTGCACACAACAGCCAGCACTTACAGAATATTATAGTGCACACAACAACCAGCACTCACAACATCATATAGTACACACAACAGCCAGCACTCACATTTGTCAAGAAGATAATTTAAAATAACATGTGAGATGGTTTGTGACTATCTATCTGTAATGAAAGTCTGTGAGACAGTCTGTGGTACTCTGTAATGAAAGTCTGTGAGACAGTCTGTGGTACTCTGTAATGAAAGTCTGTGAGACAGTCTGTGGTACTCTGTAATGAAAGTCTATGAGACAGTTTGTGGTACTCTGTAATGAAAGTCTGTGAGACAGTTGGTGGTACTCTGTAATGAAAGTCTGTGAGACAGTCTGTGGTACTCTGTAATGAAAGTCTGTGAGACAGTTTGTGGTACTCTGTAATGAAAGTCTGTGAGACAGTCTGTGGTACTCTGTAATGAAAGTCTGTGAGACAGTTTGTAGTACTCTGTAATGAAAGTCTGTGAGACAGTCTGTGGTACTCTGTAATGAAAGTCTGTGAGACAGTTTGTGGTACTCTGTAATGAAAGTCTTTTGGACAGTCTGTGGTACTCTGTAATGAAAGTCTGTGAGACAGTCTGTGGTACTCTGTAATGAAAGTATGTGAGACAGTTTGGGGTACTCTATCTGTAATGAAAGTCTGAAACAGTTTGTGGTCCTCTCTGTCTGTAATGAAAGTCTGTGAGACAGTTAGACTTGTGGTCCTGTCTATAGTGCGATGGTTAGAGTATAATTAGATAATTAACTGTGAAAACTGTAGATATAGATACAGAAGTGACCCACTGACCAGTTGGAAAAGCGGTGCATGAGATGTCCAGCCTCTCTCCAATGTCAAGGTCAGGAACATCCCCTATAGATGCTGCACCAGGTTTGTCTGAACACAAGAACATACACACATGTTAACACAAACACACACACATGTTAACACAAACTACAACATTAGCTAGTCTACTACAACTGCTACTACTATAGCTATCACCACTACTACTGCTGTTACTACAACCACTAGCACTACTACTATCACTATTATAACTACTACTAACTGCAACAATAACAACTAAACTACTACTATCACAACTACTATTACTATCACAACTACTATTACTATCACAACTACTATTACTATCACAACTACTATTACTATCACAACTACTATTACTATCACAACTACTATTACTATCACAACTACTATTACTATCACAACTACTACTACTATCACAACTACTATCATTTCTACAATCACTACTTCTATTAGTATTTCTACTAGAACACATACTGCTACTACTGCTGTTGGTGCTGCTGTTACCACTGCTTTCCCTATTACTACCACTGCCACTACTACTACTACTACTACTACTATTATTACTACTAATACTACTATTACTATTTGTACAACAACTATACCACTAATAGTCTTAATGCTATTACAAATAGATCTTCAACTTCTACTCATACTATTACTACTATATTGCTACTACTAAGCAGATATCCAGTTACTAACCTATCATAAACTTGAACACTTCTACCAATATCACTACTAGATCAGCTATAATTACTATTAACCAAATTGTTCCACAAATATTACTATTAATCAGCAATATTTTTATAATTTTTACAATTTATCATAGTTATGGTCACATAATTTCAAATCCACAATTTATAGCTTCACATATCGAATCACAGAAATACTTGAGTAACTTACTGAAACAATAGACATACAAATAGTGGTCAGTCACTGTACATACATACAAACACTGTACATACATACAAACACTGTACATACATACAAACACTGTACATACATACAAACACTGTACATACATACAAACACTGTACATACATACAAACACTGTACATACATACAAACACTGGAAATATGTGTATATGGTATTTTTCATCTTTACAGATGATGGTTAATTGACAAGTGTTTTACTGTGATGACCTTCTGAGTTTGTGCTTGACTCTCTTGTCTTCAAGTTCATTCCTTAACTTTCTCTTCCAAAGATTCTACACCTTTGTTTAATGTTGTTTTCCACATGGTCATGAGCTAACAGTTAATCGAAGAATGTATTCCTTGCCCATTTTATAAACCCATCTCCACCCATTTTCATCAAAAATAAAGACAAAGTCCATATATTTGGAATCAACAGAATTTGCTGAGATGTCAGAAGATTGAATGGGAAAATACATAACATATGACATATAAAGATTGATATATAAAGATTAGACATATAAAGATTAGACATATAAAGATTAGATATATAAAGATTAGACATATAAAGATTAGACATATAAAGATTAGAATATAAAGAATTGACATATAAAAACTGATAATACAGGCATCAATTATTAATTATTAAAAACAATTTTTAAAAGTGTGGGCTGGAAATGTTTGCATTTTGTGTGGATGTTTATCTTTTCTCGTTTGTTCTCTTTCTGTTCTTCTACTGCAGTTGATTGAATAAACCTCAACAAACAACACAACTATACACACTGAGATATACACACTATGGTTGTGGATGTGTTAGTCAGTATATGACACAAGTTGATTGGTTTAATAAATTCAACAAATATTAGTCACTTACACTGAATATAAACAAACATAGAAGCCTGGGATGTGACAAACTGAGCTGTTCTACCGGAGACTCTCAGTTGACTTTGAGCTTTGCATGTATAGTTTCCTGCTTGTGTTCTATTGATAGAAGAAATCTTGAGAGATTGAGAGTTCACGATTGTCTGTACCGATCCTCCAGGGATCACTTTCAGCCATTGTACTTCAAAAGGGGTCGGGTTGGCATCGATATCACAAGAGACAAGTATGTCTCCTCCCTCGTTGACAGTCATGACTGATGGAACGATGATGTTAGGGACATCTGGGAAATAGACAGAAGGAGGTCAGTTAGAACAGACAATCATTTTCAAACAAATCAGGGATGGGTTTGGCAATATGTTAGTCTTTATTATCATGTGTCCACATACTTATTTTTTACTGACATCATCTTCAAGACCTGTACAATGTAATGTTCTATAAAAGTTCTACTTGGTCAAATTCAGGTCTAGTTAGCATAGTAAGGGTCATGTCTCGCAATATCGTAAAGGTCATGTTTCTCAATGTATTATCTGGCAATGTTGGTTCAAATCAAGGTCATAATCAATTTACTTACATTGAACATTAATTTCCAGTGACCCTGACCTCTCGCCTATGCTATTTTTAGCAGTACATGTATAGTTGCCATGGTTAACTTTGTTGACAGAAGAAAATGTCCGCTTTGTATTTGTTCCTGGAAGTAAAAACAGAAAAACATAAATATAGGACATGTCCTCATGGTGCTGGCTACAAGAAATAATTCAGAAATAACTAAAATATCAACTTTCTATTCTGTGTACATTGCTGGAAGTAACTCAGAGATTACTAATAGAGAGAGACTATAAGTTAAGGAAAATTAAGTAGGATATAAGGGAAGTAAGCACTATTTAAGGGGAAATAATAAGTACTTTACGAAAGATCTATTTATTTATCTATTCTCTAATCATGTTTTGCCATTCAGCGTCTGGTCAAAAAAGGAGACACATTGAGCGAGCCTCTGTATGCGCCTTGTCTTTCTTTCTTTTCTCCTGTTCTGATTTGCCTCACAGTTTCAGGGTAAGTAGAGATTTCTAGAACAGCCTTTTGTGTGTGCTTCATAAACAGTGTCTTTCATTACCTCGTTACCTCTAAGGTAAATCTTTTACATGGTTGGCCCTTTTGCCTTGTTTCCCTTGGATTGGAGTAACATTGCACTTGTTGGCTAACCCTAACCCTACCTGTTTCTTGATGAAGTTCAGTACTGATGATGTACCCACTCTTTTCGTGATGTTTTCATTTTTAAACTAGTTTCTTCTTAATACTTCTAATATTCTGCGTAGGCACTTCATCTCTGTTGTGACTAGTTTTCTTTTATCATTTGATGTCAGCATCCAGGCTTAGCACTAATAGCATAATGTGGGGAGAAAGATTGCATTGAGCAATGTTCTTTTTGTGTTCATGGTGACATGTTTGCATTTTAAAAAGGAAAGATAGTGGTGTTAAAAAAATACATGTTTAAATGTGACTAACCAGCTAATCTGACTCCATCTTTGAACCATGTGACTGAGTTGACTGGCGGGTTAGCATCAACATCACAGACAACCTCAATGCTATCACCTTTCCTGACTGTGTAGGTAGGGGAGTATGGTCGGAATGCAATGGAGGGCGTGTCTGTATGAAGAAAAATGACATATATCAAGGGACTTATGAATAAGCTTCCAGGTGTTAGATAAACGAACAGATGAATAGACAAACAAATGGATATAAAAATAGATTTTACACATGTGGTCTATCCTCAGATTTTCCTCAGTGTCTACAGAACTGAGAGCAAGAAGATGTCACACACAGACAGAGAGACAAACATACTAGATCAGAGAGAGACATCAAACATAGACAGAGAGATATACATACTAGATCATAGAGAGACATACATACTAGATCAGAGAGAGACATCAAACATAGACAGAGAAATACACATACTAGATAAGAGAGAGCCATCATACATAGACAGAGAGACATAGACACATAAAATAGGTAACTAGTCGATGTCAACTTACACAAAACACTCAGAACGATATTGTCCATAAGTTTATTATTGAAGTTCAACTCATTGAATATCAGACAAGTGTAGTTGGCTCGGTCATCAGACTTGTCCATGGTGATGGTGAGGATGCTGCTGACAGTACCACCAACGAGCATGTCATCTCTGACATCAGTAATATCTGAAACACAAGACAAATATCATCTTCACTGGCTGTTCCAACAATTTATTTCCAAATGTCACTATTTTCTTCATGTCCATAAATTTATTTCAACAAGTGTACACAGTTTTTATAGTATCATATTTTGAATATGACATTATGGAAAACATTCAGAGTGATATGAGATGAAATGAGATGATATGAGATGATATGAGATGATATGAGTTGATATGAGATGAAATTTTGAAATGTAAAAATGATGGATGATGTACTGATGACATGCTGATATGTGTGGAACATGATGTGATGTAGACATGATGTGATGTCATGCTATGATCACATGAGTGATGCTGTGGCATGCATGATATGATGTGATGTGGCATGCATGACATAGCGTGATGTGGCACATATGATCAGTTATCAGTTATATGAGGACTATCATCATAGCACTCCGGACATGTCCATAGGTGCTCCGATCTCTGCCACAGCAAATCCAGCAGCGTCCAGCGGCCCAACACGACAGTTCAATGTTGATTAATCAATCTCTTTGCATATTTAGTATGTCGTTCTTTTTGGGCTTCAGCAATATTGACATCCATCTCTCTCAATCTGATCAGTGGGTGGGATTCACAGCCGACACGTACAACATGCCATGATAGTGTGTGACATGACATCATATGACATGCATGACATGAGATTATGGGACATGAAATGAGATGACACAGACCAGTAATTCTAAAATGTCATAAACTCTCCACTGTCACGACACAGTTTCATGTAGCACTAACTAGCCATGAGACATGAGGATGATTGCATGTCTCTTTATCTCAGGAGTCACTAAGTGTTGCGTCACCTAGTTTGTTCTCTGCCAAGTCACTAGGTGTTGAGTCACATAGTTTGTTCTCTGCCGAGTCACTAAGTGTTGCGTCACAGTTTGTTCTCTGCCGAGTCACTAAGTGTTGCGTCACAGTTTGTTCTCTGCTGATTCACCAAGTGTTGCGTCACATAGTGTGTTCTCTGCTGAGTCACTAAGTGTTGCGTCACAGTTTGTTCTCTGCTGATTCACCAAGTGTTGCGTCACATAGTGTGTTCTCTGCCGAGTCACTAAGTATTGCGTCACAGTTTGTTCTCTGCTGAGTCACTAAGTGTTGCGTCACAGTTTGTTCTCTGCCGAGTCACTAAGTGTTGCGTCACAGTTTGTTCTCTGCCGAGTCACTAAGTGTTGCGTCACATAGTTTGTTCTCTGCTGAGTCACATCATCTGGTGTGGTTGTAGAGAATTATTCTGGAATGGTAATCCCTGCAACAGTTACTGTAGCAGGTAAATCTAAATATTTTGCCATACTTGTACAACATTTACAGTTCTGTGTGTATATACCAGAGGTTGAGCTGGTTTGTGTTCTTATTAACGCTCTCGTCTTTTAGCGCTGCAGCACACTGGTGTATCCGTACGCAACCCCTCTGTAAGGCTAGGCAATAGGTGTCGTACACGTCTGTAAGGCTAGGCAATGGGTGCCGTACACTTGTCTGTAAGGCTAGGCAATGGGTGCCGTGAGAAAAAAGGTTTGTGCTTCAAATTATGTTTGGTAATTTGTTGTTTCCGGAAGCCTGTAATACTTGTTCGCTGTTTATTTCTTGATCATATTCATTATCTCTGATGCTTCCCCTGCGGGTTCTTAATTCTCCTTCTTATTCTTTGTTTGCATGTTGTACTTTAGGTATATAGCATGCTCTACTGACCTACTTTTCTGTTATATAGATCTCTACTGACTACTTTTCTGTGTGTATATAGCATGCTCCTGCCTCGTGTATACTGCACTGACTACTTTTGTGTGTGTATATAGCATGCTCTACTGACCTACTTTGTGGTTTTATACTTCTACACTATATATTATCTTGTTTACCTGTACTTATGTTACCATTCTTGATCCAGGTAACTGAAGGTTTGGGGTTACCACCTGAGGATGAGCAGGTAAACTTGCAACTGATTCTGTAAGCTACTGTTGATCATGCTATGATCAGTGGCCAGGATACACTTTTCAGAGGTTTAGAAGTGTACAATGTAATTACTGTCACAGCACACACCACACATATATGTTATATCTAGTGTCAATGACAGATGGATATTACGTTATAAATAATATTGATATATAATATATTATAATATATTACAGAATCATATCCTATCGATGATATCTTTTTCTTCAATATTCAGCTTTCCCAGACTTGTCCTGCTCAATGTATGTCGCTATCTGTATGTGTTTGTAAGCTGTCAGACAATGCTATGTCGTGGTATCTGTATGTGTTTGTAAGCTATCAGACAATGCTATGTAGCGGTATCTGTATGTGTTTGTAAGCTGTCAGACAATGCTATGTAGCGGTATCTGTATGTGTTTGTAAGCTGTCAGACAATGCTATGTAGCGGTATCTGTATGTGTTTGTAAGCTGTCAGACAATGCTATGTAGCGGTATCTGTATGTGTTTGTAAGCTGTCAGACAATGCTATGTAGCGGTATCTGTATGTGTTTGTAAGCTGTCAGACAATGCTATGTAGCGGTATCTGTATGTGTTTGTAAGCTGTCAGACAATGCTATGTAGCGGTATCTGTATGTGTTTGTAAGCTTTCAGACAATGCTATGTGCTTATCTGTATGTGTTTGTAAGCTGTCAGACAATGCTATGTAGCGGTATCTGTATGTGTTTGTAAGCTATCAGACAATGCTATGTAGCGGTATCTGTATGTGTTTGTAAGCTGTCAGACAATGCTATTCAGGGTATCTGTATGTGTTTGTAAGCTGTCAGACAATGCTATGTAACGGTATCTGTATGTGTTTGTAAGCTATCAGACAATGCTATGTAGCGGTATCTGTATGTGTTTGTAAGCTGTCAGACAATGCTATGTAGCGGTATCTGTATGTGTTTGTAAGCTGTCAGACAATGCTATGTAGCGGTATCTGTATGTGTTTGTAAGCTGTCAGACAATGCTATGTAGCGGTATCTGTATGTGTTTGTAAGCTGTCAGACAATGCTATGTAGCGGTATCTGTATGTGTTTGTAAGCTGTCAGACAATGCTATCTAGCGGTATCTGTATGTGTTTGTAAGCTGTCAGACAATGCTATGTAGCGGTATCTGTATGTGTTTGTAAGCTGTCAGACAATGCTATGTCGTGGTATCTGTATGTGTTTGTAAGCTGTCAGACAATGCTATGTAGCGGTATCTGTATGTGTTTGTAAGCTGATGTTGTGTTCTGAATAATGTGTTCCACTATTTATCTGACCTGGAGGTAGAAGATATTCCTGACGTCATCTAGTTCTTGACATCTGAACAGATGGGGATGAACTGTTTCATGATGATGTGCACACACAGCTGGTCCTTTGAAGTGTCTTGTTGTTGAATTCTGTTCAAGTCATTATTAAGTTGTATGTTTTGCTGTTGGACCCCTAGTCTCAGTTGTACATGCCTGCACGACCCTGATACACATATTGTCTTATCTGATCAGACCTTTTGTGATATAATTCAAACTATGAACGTATAGGTGGTGCCTAGAAAATCAATGACTCGTTTAATGTGGTTGATGGCTACGTCCTTTAGGATATGTCATGATTTTCACAAAATACTACAGCTAAGCTGTTACACTGTTGCCTTGCTTTCTGGAGTTTAGGTTCATATCTGACCGCAACGTTCTGTTTCCAACTGCAGCTTTTCGGAGATCTCTAGGATTATTGCAGGGGCCACGGAGCTCGTGCTTTGTGCAATGATCTGGGAAGCTGGAGTTACATATCTGCAGAGAGAAACTGGGCCATATGGAGAAACTTAATACAGGGAAACAAGTTCGTCCTTTTTCAACTTTAAACATTATCTTACCTGAGCACATTCTTACCTGAGCATATTCTTACCTTACCTGAGCACATTCTTACCTGAGCACATTCTTACCTGAGCACATTCTTACCTGAGCATATTCTTACCTACTGAGCACATTCTTACTGAGCACATTCTTACCTGACACATTCTTACCTGAGCCATTCTTACCTGAGCCCATTCTTACCTGAGCACATTCTTACCTGAGCACATTCTTACCTGAGCACATTCTTACCTGAGCACATTCTTACTTGAGCACATTCTTACCTGACCATTCTTACCTAGAGCACATTCTTACTAGACACATTCTTACCTGAGCACATTCTTACCTGTGCACATTCTTACCTGAGCACATTCTTACCTGAGCCCATTCTTACCTGAGCACATTCTTACCTGAGCACAGTCTTACCTGAGCACATTCTTACCTGAGCACAATCTTACCTGAGCACATCTCACTCGACTTTTCATATCTAATCTTCCATAATCACACATGAGCTTCATGTAAGCACACTTTATCTTACCTGATCCTATCATTAGGAATTCCCATACTAAATAGTTGTACTGTGAAAACCGCAGACAATCACATACTTATACAGAACAGCAGGCAATCACATACTTACACAGAACAGCAGAGAATCACATACTTATACAGAACAGCAGGCAATCACATACTTCAAAAACAGAAACTTAACAGACAATCACATACTTACACAGAACAGCAGAGAATCACATACTTACACAGAACAGCAGAGAATCACATACTTACAAAGAACGGTCAAAGTTGCTGTTTGTGTTCCTGCGTCCTTTGTCTTGCAAGCGTAGACTCCATTATCTTTCTTGGTGATGTTGGTAATGACAAGATCATATCTGTTGGCAACATTCAATCTTCTGTCTGCTTGAAATCTGTCTTCTTTCACAAACAATATGGTGGTGTTGCCTGAAATATTACAAACAATATGGTGGTGTTGCCTGAAATATTCACAAAGATGTCTGTCTCGGAGGATTTCATTGATGTATATGAAAAGGGAGAGAGAAAGTGAGAGAGAGAGAGAGAAAGAAGAGGGAGAGAGAGAGAGAGAGACGGAGGAGTGAGAGTGAATCATGATAGGATACACAATTGTTGAAAAAAGAACAAAGTTCATCAAAGATGACTAACACGGACCAGCATTAGAATATGACACAGGTATAGCTCAATAAATTAAGATATGATAGTTCCTAAGTTCTCTGATACAAAGATGACTAACACGGACCAGCGTTAGAATATGACACAGGTATAGCTCAATAAAGTAAGATATAATAGTTCCTAAGGTCTCTGATATTGCAAAGTCGTTTACTAAACAACCTTAACATTGAACCATCGTTTCTGAATAAATTGTTCTAGAGAGATCTAGTTGTGTGACTATCGTGTACATTGCCGAAACATTTAGTTTGTATCAATATACAGCAATAACAAAATAATACAGTTCATAATTAATTGTGCACCTGTTACAAACAAACACTAATCGATTGCAGCCACATTGAATACAATTTCTAAGATTGATTTTCAGCCATGTATACATTGGAAACATTCTAGTATACAGAGCACAGTCTGAACTGATACAAATACATAACAGTAAACTGTCCCGTCTTGTGTAAACTCACTTGAAATAAAACTACACGATTTCTATGTCAGATTATAAGAAAACATATGGACCTTTGAGATATAAGAAAACTAATGACTTGTAGAGATATAAGAAAACTATATGGGCCTCTGTAGAATATAAAAAAACTAATGGACTCTGTATGAGATATAAAAAACTATATGGACCTCTGTATGAGATATAAGAAAACTATATGGACCTCTGTATGAGATATAAGAAAACTATATGGACATCTATTTGAGTTATAAAGAAACAGTGAGGTTTTTTAGAAGAGACAATATGGAATATATAGATAACCGGGAACCGTGAGAGAGAATATAGATAACGGAAGAGAGAGAAATATATAGATAACCGGGAACGGGAGAGAGAGAATATATAGATAACGGAACGTGAGAGAGAGAGAAGAGAAGAGAAGTATATAGATAACCGGGAACGGTGAGAGAGAGAATATATAGATAACCGGGAACGTGAGAGAGAGAATATATAGATAACCGGGAACGTAGAGAGAGAGAGAGAGATATATAGATAACCGGGAACGTGAGAGAGAGAGAGAGAGAGAGAGAATATATAGATAACCGGGAACGTGAGAGAGAGAGAGAATATATAGATAACATTGTTAAGGAGAGAAGAGATAAAGATAAAGAAAGGACAGAAAGCAACAACATGACACGAAACAAAACTGATTGATTCATATGACCATCATCATTGCACTTCGGTGAGTAACCATGTGTGCTCCGTTTCTTTCTTATACAGGAAGATCTCAGCTGTAGTGCACAGACCCCGTAGCACATGCGAGGGACCCAGATCTCATTTTGTTTTTTTTAGTTTTTTTAGGAATTTACTTTTAAATCTTTTTAATGAATTTAGTGCTGTTAACGGCTTTCCGCCTGGTCTTCTCGATTTTGAACTGCTAATGGTTCTTTTACAAGTTCAAATTGAACAGGGGACCTACGTTTTATCGTCCGTCTCCGATAGAACTAGGAACTCACTCTCACCTACAATAAGATCAGGGATCTCTGGGAAAATATCCAGATGTCTCCACGAGGGTGCGAACCTGGTACCTTTGGCATGAGAGATGAGCGCTCTATGCCACACATTCCCAACAAAGCGCTCTATGCACACATTCCCAACAAGCGCTCTATCAATTCCCAACAAGCGCTCTATCACATTCCCAACAAGCGCTCTATGCCACATTCCAACAAAATTAACAACAGAGATACCTGTGCTGACACTAAACAACAAAATTCAACAACGAGAATGTCGACACTGACAACAAATTACACAGAAATGACACTGTTGCACATAAACAAAAAATTAACAACAGAGATACCTGTACTGCACACTAAACAACAAAACTAATAATCAACACTTCAGACATGTGATATCCTGGTTCATGATCATCTAGGCCAGAAAACATGACAGTTGACGAAAGAAGAGAATGAGGACGGACAACTGAGAACTAGCTAACAGCTCTTGACAAACGATCTCTTGATCGAGAAGGGGAATAATACTGCATGGCTAAATTAATATTTGTTTTTACTCGGTATGTTCCCTTTGATTAACATCTAACATCAACATCAGTTGTCTCCACATCGAAGATTGGTTGCAATCTACTACATTCACAGTCTCTCGTCTTAATGTTGCACTTTGTCAGGCTGCAATAGTCCATCTCTTGATGTTTCCATTCCACTTGTGCCACGATCTTCATCTTGCTGTCATCCTTCAATATTTTCTCTTTAATAAAATTTCAATCGATGTCTCATTATGTGTTCGAAATATTTAATTTTTTTTGGTTTGTATTACCTCTATAGTAATTCTGTCTTCATTACTATTGTCTAGTCTTATTTGTTTGTTTGTCTGTAGTAATTTCTGTTCTCATTATAGTTGTCTAGTATCTTTATTTGTTTGTCTGTCTATCGTGCATGAAACACAACCTACTAATGTGTATACCCACATCTTTATTTCTTCTTTTTCCTCCTGATCCAGAAGCACTTGAGCTTTCAGTTCTTCGGCTCAGTGCCATGGACACCGTAACCCATCGGTTCAGTGCCACGGACACGGTAAATCTGGAGAACAAGGAACTTTTCTGCCAGTCCGAGGAATTTAACCCGCACTCACAAGGAGCTTGTCACCCGTCGTCCAACGCACTACGGACATGCTGGCCAGGCGGACAATGACAATGCTCGTCATCACGGGTGACGATGACCACACAAATTTTCATTCAAGGGAATGTAGTTGCGTTATGTTTGTCTCTGTGTGCGTAGATGACTAGTGAGCCCGATACGGGCTTGAAATGTTCTTGTACAGTGTGAGCAAGGTATACTTGCACTTGTGGGAAGTTTTACTGCCTTTCTGTTTTGACGTGGGCAATATCCACATCTTAAAGACATGAATTGTGTCGACGAACTTGATTTGGTTTGCTTAATACAAATCTAACACAATACATATAAGTACTCGTGCCTAACCTGCATCATCCTTGACCCAGATAATGCTGGGGTCATCAGCACTCAGTCTGCAGATAAATGTGACATTAGTTCCCTCCTTCCTGGTAACACTTTCTGGTCGCTGGATCCACTCCAGTGCTTGACCTTGACTCTCTGCAGAATAGTTGACATTCAATAACAGTAAATTTTAGAAGATAATAGCTATAATAACAATAATACAATAGCAATAACAAATGATACAATAGCAATAGCAAATGATACAATAGCAAAGAGAGATTCAATGAAAATATATACTCGATAATAGCAGTAATCTAAATTATAAAACACAATTTAATTCACAGAAGACGGAAGACTAGACAGAGAGATAGAGGCTAGAGTGGAAAAAGCAAATGCTGTAACCTACCAGCTAGCCCCATTGTTAAGACACCCAAAAATTTCACAGGCAGCTAAGCAACAAATGATCAACAGCATTTTCATACCTACTTTGTGTTACCAGAGCCAAACATGGACATTGAGCAAATCACAGTAGAAAAAAATAACTATATGTGAAATGCTATGCCTGCGAAAAGTTACCAACAACACCAGAAAAGACAGTCACTAACATCAGCATAAGAAAGAAAGTTGGGGCTACCTATGAAAGCTACCTATGTAAGGAGATACAAGTCCAAAGTTACCTATGTAAGGAGATACAAGTCTTAAAGTTACCTATGTAAGGAGAGACAAGACTTAATGTTACCTATGTAAGGAGAGAGACAAGTCTTAATGTTACTATGTAAGGAGAGACAAGTCTTAGTTACCTATAGGAGAGACAAGTCTTAAAGTTACCTATGTAAGGAGAGACAAGTCTTAAAGTTACCTATGTAAGGAGAGACAAGTCTTAAAGTTACCTATGTAAGGAGAGACAAGTCTTAAAGTTACCTATGTAAGGAGAGAGACAAGTCTTAAAGTTACCTATGTAAGGAGAGACAAGTCTTAAAGTTACCTATGTAGAGGAGAGACAAGCTTAAAGTTACCTATGTAAGGAGAGACAAGACTTAAAGTTACCTATGTAAGGAGAGAGACAAGATCTTAAAGTTACCTATGTAAGGAGAGACAAGTCTTAAAGTTACCTATGTAAGGAGAGACAAGTCTTAAAGTTACCTATGTAAGGAGAGACAAGTCTTAAAGTTACCTATGTAGGAGAGAACAAGTCTTAAAGTTACATGAGGAGAGACAAGTCTTAAAGTTCTATGTAAGGAGAGACAAGTCTAAAGTTACTGGAGAGAGACAAGTCTCAAAGTTACCTATGTAAGGAGAGACAAGTCTTCAAGTTATGGAGAGAGACAAGTCTCAAAGTTATGGAGAGAGACAAGTCTCAAAGTTATGGAGAGAGACAAGTCTCAAAGTTATGGAGAGAGACAAGTCTCAAAGTTATGGAGAGAGACAAGTCTCAAAGTTATGGAGAGAGACAAGTCTCAAAGTTATGGAGAGAGACAAGTCTCAAAGTTATGGAGAGAGACAAGTCTCAAAGTTATGGAGAGAGACAAGTCTCAAAGTTATGGAGAGAGACAAGTTTCAAAGTTATGGAGAGAGACAAGTCTCAAAGTTATGGAGAGAGACAAGTCTCAAAGTTATGGAGAGAGACAAGTCTCAAAGTTATGGAGAGAGACAAGTTTCAAAGTTACCTATGTAAGGAAGTTACCCATGTAAAATATAGCATCATTTTTCTTCTTCTTCAAACGCTCCATATCGACCACTTGTTAACCATTTTACGTTAACCACTCTTTATGATTTGTATGTGATCTGAGCCTAAGAGCGATTGTACGTTCTGCCAGCTTTGCAATACAAGTAGGCCATCACATTCGATTTCTGCAATGCTTTTTATTTACTAGGGTAGCTTCCATAGGTCCTACTCAGTCGCCTCTTACGACATGCCTTGTCGATACAACAATTCTCTAATACAACAATTCTTTAATACAACAATTCTCTGATACAACAATTCTCTAATACAACAATTCTCTAATACAACAATTCTCTAATACAACAATTCTCTAATACAACAAACATTGTAAGTTTGATCATTGCGTCAGTTTGAGAGATATGACTGTCACATGACGTAACCAGAGCTAGCGTAAAACCTTTGTCCTGATACGGAAACGAGAGATCTAGGGAAGGGAAGGTCGGGCATGACTGATGAGGACAGTGACGAGGGAGGAAACAAAGAGAAACATCGGGAGAGGTTAATTTGACAAAATTGGGGGTCACAATCCTAATGCAAAATATCCCGCCCGTTCATGACCAGAACTGGGACAGTCCATCGATCATCCATTGGTAATCTGTCATGCCCAACTTCCGGCGACGGTGGAGATGATCCACAGATTAATATTGAGATTATTGATCGATTAGTGTTGACTTAGTCGGAGCACCCACTTCAGATTCTTCTAGAAAATAAGAGATTCTTCCATGTTTTCTTTTTGTGTATGTCAACAAACTTCTAAACACTCGGTCAACGACAGACCGTTTAACGTTTGTTTACATTATTTCCCGCCTTCTTTGTGTCTCTTCCTCTCTCTTCCGTCTTCACTGTCCTTCTATCTTTCTCTCTCTCTCCCACTTTCTTTCTCTCTCCTCTTTCTCTCTTTCTATTTTGTCCTCTCTCTCTCTCTTCTCTCTCTGTGTTCCTTTCTCGTCTCACTTCTTTACTCTCTCTTCTCTCTTCTCTCTCTCTCTCTCTTCTTCTCTTTCTCTCTCTCTCTCTCTCTCTCTCTCTCTCTGGTCATCATGTTAAGATTGTTTCCTTTCAGAACTACAGGAGATACTACGAACTGCGGTACTTACTACTACTACGCCTACTCTACTACTACCTACTACTACTACTACTACTACCTACCATACTACTACTACTCTACACTGCTCTGCAGCTACTCATGCTTGCTGCCTGCGCACGCTCTGCCTGCTGCTACTCACGCTGCTGCCTGCTGCTACTGCCTCTGCTGCTCCTAGCTCTTCCCTGCTGCTCTGCTCGCTGCTGCCTGCTGCTGCACTACACTGCTCCGCTACTGCTACTGCTGCTCTCCTGCGCTACTCCTACTGCTGCTCTACTGCTACTACTGCTACGCTGCTCTACTCTGCTCGCTGCCTGCTGCTGCACTGCTGCACTCTACTCTAGCTCTACTCTACTGCTACCTGCTCTACACGCCTACCATGCTGCTG
Source organism: Arion vulgaris (assembly GCA_020796225.1). Classification (NCBI taxonomy): domain Eukaryota; kingdom Metazoa; phylum Mollusca; class Gastropoda; order Stylommatophora; family Arionidae; genus Arion; species Arion vulgaris. The sequence continues at coordinate 1,721,440 of CM036768.1, forward strand.
CTGCTGCCACTGCTACGCTACTGCTGCTCTGCTACTGCTGCTCACTACACTGCTACTACTACTGCTACTACTACTCACACTGCTGCTACTCACTACTGCTACCTACTGCTCCTGCACTGCTACTCTGCTACTCTGCTACTGCTCTGCTACTACTGCTGCTACTGCTACTGCTACTACTACTACTGCTGCTACTACTGCTACTACTACTCCTACTACTACTGCTACTGCTCTACACACTGCTGACTGACTGCTACTGCTGACTCGACTACTGCTGCTTTCTGCACCTAATCTGCATACATGTCACTACATACGACTACTCTTTGTCTACACATTCTACTACTGCTACTGCTGCTGTGCATCTTACTACTTGCTACTACTTTAACCCTATCCACTCTAATGCACTAGCACTAACAACAACTACTACATAATGTACTAGTAAGCTAACACTACTTATAATGCACTATAAGTACCAACAACTACTATACTAATGTACTAAGTACAACAACTACTATATAATGACTAAGACACAACAACTACTACATAATGACTAAGTACAGAACAACTACTATATAATGCACTATAAGTACAACAAACTACTATATAATGTACTAGTACACAACCTACATAATGTACTAAGAACAACTAATATACATATGTACTAAGTACAACAACAACTACTATATAATGTACTAAGAACAACATCAACTACTATATAATGTACTAAGTACAGCAACAACTACTATATAATGTACTAAGTACAACAAGCACTATTACATAATGTACTAGTACAGCAACAACTACTATATAATGTACTAATACAGCAACAACTACTATATAATGTACTAAGTACAGCAACAACTACTATATAATGCACTAAAGTAACAACAACTACTATATAATGTACTAAGTACAACAACAACTACTACATAATGTACTAAGAACAACATCAACTACTCAGATATTCTGTACAACAACACTACTCTATATAATGTACTCAATACAAACTACTATTAATGTACTAAGAACAACATCAACTACTATATAATGTACTAAGTACAGCAACAACTACTATATAATGTACTAAGTACAACAACAACTATTACATAATGTACTAAGTACAGCAACAACTACTATATAATGTACTAAGTACAGCAACAACTATATATAATGTACTAAGTACAGCACAACTACTATATAATGTACTAAGTACAACAGCAAATACTATATAATGTATAGTACAGCAACAACTTACTATATATGTACTAAAGTACAGCACAACTACTATATAATGTACTAAGTACAACAACAACTATTACATAATGTACTAAGTACAACATCAAGCTTAAATAACTTATATAACGTAAAATGGTACAAGAATAATTTAATAATAATCATTATTATTATATATATAAGACAAGCAAAGACGGACAAACAGAGACACATACAAGACTCCACGTGCTCTCTAAAGTCGGCAAGTCCCTGGACGTGATCATGATTCATATTGTGAGAATAACCATCTAAGACCGGTCAAGAAAAGTGACCATGTTTGTCCCTTGTTAGCAAACTTAAGAACATGTTTGTGATTTCACATAACAGGTCAACACTGGACACGATAGAGTACCACTTGGCTGGACTTCCACTTAATGATAAAATGTTTGTGCATACCTCCTCCTCCCCTGCACTTGTTGATCGCTATCACAGATGAAGTTCTCAACTGAGAAATAGCAAGCTGTAAGAGCACTTCTAATCGCAAGAATGGATTGTCACATGGCTTAGCTCTTGTAGCAGGAATGTGCAAACAATGCTCTCTGTGGTAACTTTATCTGCAATCTTCCATTAGGTTAATCTGTCAGAGCATTCTCACATACAGTTATGTACACACAGGGTTCGGATCTCAACTCCAGGAAACAAGCTAATCTAAGATGAGGGAACCCTTTGTAGAAACTATTAGAATATAGGGGTCCTACGTCGCAGTAATTATTAGAAATATGGGGGCCCTACGTCTGCAGTAATTATTTAGGAATATGTGGGGCCTACGCTGCAGTAATTATTGAGGAATATGGTGGGCCTACGTCGATAATTATTAGGGAATATGGGGGACCCTACGTCTGCAGCAATTATTGAGGAAATGTGGTGGTAGAGGGCCTAGTCTGCAGAAAGTATTGAGGAATATGGTGGGGCCTACGTTTGCAGAAAGTATTGAGGAATATGGGGCCCTCGTCTGCAGAAATTATTGAGGAATATGTGGTGGTAGAGGGCCTACGTCTGCAGAAATTATTGAGGAATATGTAGTGGTAGAGGGTCTACGTCTATATAAATTACTGAGGAATATGGGGGACCTACGTTTGCAGAAAGTATTGATGAACATGGGGGACATTACGTAAGTAGAAATTATTGAATGTGGTGGCCCTACATCTGCGGAACGTATTCAGAAATATGGGGAGCTATATCTGCAGAAAGTATTGAGGAATATGGGGGCCCACTTTGTCCCATGTTGTGATCAGTTTAGTAAGATCAAAATCTCTAAACAAATTTGTTAAATATTCTTTCTTTTCTTTCCCTCATTTCTCTCTTTCTGTTTGTCCTCACAGCATCAGGACTAGAACGGGTTTTTATGTGCGCTTCGTAAATTAAATCATTCACTGCGTTTATTATTTCTGTGGTCCACCTTTTGCATGGATAACCTTCTGTTTTGCATCCACTGTATCGGAGTAGCATTACTCTCTGTGGTACACTGTCTGTTGGTAATCTGCTTATGTGGACGAACCATTTAATTTGTTGTTTCTTGATAAAGTCTAGTACTGATGTTGTACCACTTTTCCCTGATGTCTTCATTTCTCAACCAGTCTTTTTGTTACTCCCAGAATTCTGCGTAGACACTTCATCTCTGTCATGACTAGTTTCTTCTTGTTACTCCCAGAATTCTGCGTAAACACTTCATCTCTGTTGTGACTAGTTTTCTTCTTGTTATTCCCAGAATTCTGCGTAGACAATTCATCTCTGTCATGACTAGTTTCTTCTTGTTACTCCCAGAATTCTGCGTAGACAATTCATCTCTGTTGTGACTAGTTTTCTTCTTGTTACTCCCAGAATTCTGCGTAGACAATTCATCTCTGTCATGACTAGTTTCTTCTTGTTACTCCCAGAATTCTGCGTAGACAATTCATCTCTGTTGTGACTAGTTTTCTTCTTGTTATTCCCAGAATTCTGCGTAGACAATTCATCTCTGTTGTGACTAGTTTTCTTCTTGTTATTCCCAGAATTCTGCGTAGACAATTCATCTCTGTTGTGACTAGTTTTCTTCTTGTTACTCCCAGAATTCTGCGTAGACAATTCATCTCTGTCATGACTAGTTTCTTCTTGTTACTCCCAGAATTCTGCGTAAACACTTCATCTCTGTTGTGACTAGTTTTCTTCTTGTTATTCCCAGAATTCTGCGTAGACAATTCATCTCTGTCATGACTAGTTTCTTCTTGTTACTCCCAGAATTCTGCGTAGACAATTCATCTCTGTTGTGACTAGTTTTCTTCTTGTTACTCCCAGAATTCTGCGTAGACAATTCATCTCTGTCATGACTAGTTTCTTCTATTAGTTAAGAGTGTTAGATACATTCAATATTATTGTGTAGTAGAGAAACATGGACATTGAACAAACGTTTAGAAAATAAAACGATGGTCATGCAGACATGTAGGATCCGACAAATCCATTATCTCCGTGGCGTAGATGTTATTCTCTCCCTCCGTGGCGTAGATGTTATTCTCTCCGTGGCGTAGATGTTATTCTCTCCCTCCGTGGCGTAGATGTTATTCTCTCCGTGGCGTAGATGTTATTCTCTCCCTCCGTGGCGTAGATGTTATTCTCTCCCTCCGTGGCGTAGATGTTATTCTCTCCCTCCGTGGCGTAGATGTTATTCTCTCCGTGGCGTAGATGTTATTCTCTCCCTCCGTGGCGTAGATGTTATTCTCTCCGTGGCGTAGATGTTATTCTCTCCCTCCGTGGCGTAGATGTTATTCTCTCCCTCCGTGGCGTAGATGTTATTCTCTCCGTGGCGTAGATGTTATTCTCTCCCTCCGTGGCGTAGATGTTATCTTCTCTCTCCGTGGCGTAGATGTTATTCTCTCCTCCGTGGCGTAGATGTTATTCTCTCCTCCGTGGCGTAGATGTTATTCTCTCCTCCGTGGCGTAGATGTTATTCTCTCCTCCGTGGCGTAGATGTTATTCCCTCCGTGGCGTAGATGTTATTCTCTCTCTCCGTGGCGTAGATGTTATTCCCTCCCTCCGTGGCGTAGATGTTATTCCCTCCGTGGCGTAGAAGCTGTTCATCTTTCGTTCCAAAAGTATCAGGTTCGCTCCCTCGTGAAACCATCTGCATATTTTTCCAGAGATCCCTGATCTCAGTGTAGGTGAGATCGAGTTCCTAGTCCTATCTCAGTGTAGGTGAGATCGCGTTCCTAGTCCTATCTTAGTGTAGGTGAGATCGAGTTCCTAGTCCTATCTCAGTGTAGGTGAGATCGAGTTCCTAGTCCTATCTCAGTGTAGGTGAGATCGAGTTCCTAGTCCTATCTCAGTGTAGGTGAGATCGAGTTCCTAGTCCTATCTCAGTGTAGGTGAGATCGAGTTCCTAGTCCTATCTCAGTGTAGGTGAGATCGAGTTCCTAGTCCTATCTCAGTGTAGGTGAGATCGAGTTCCTAGTCCTATCTCAGTGTAGGTGAGATCGAGTTCCTAGTCCTATCTCAGTGTAGGTGAGATCGAGTTCCTAGTCTATCTCAGTGTAGGTGAGATCGAGTTCCTAGTCCTATCTCAGTGTAGGTGAGATCGAGTTCCTAGTCCTATCTCAGTGTAGGTGAGATCGAGTTCCTAGTCCTATCTCAGTGTAGGTGAGATCGAGTTCCTAGTCCTATCTCAGTGTAGGTGAGATCGGGTTCCTAGTCCTATCTCAGTGTAGGTGAGATCGAGTTCCTAGTCCTATCTCAGTGTAGGTGAGATCGGTTCCTAGTCTATCTCGTGTAGTGAGATCGAGTTCCTAGTCCATCCAGTGAGGTGAGATCGCGTTCCTAGTCTATCTCAGTGAAGTAGATGCGTTAGTCCTATCCAGTAGGTGAGATAGAGTTCCAGTCCATCGAGAGAGAACGCTGGAGTCCGTGTTCAATTTAGCCGTGCAAAGAACCCTTGTAGTTCCAAAATCAAGAAGGAAAGCCGTGCGAGAAGAGCAGGCTGGA